>JANJGN010003790.1:0-40319 GCA_026770705.1 Isurus oxyrinchus | reverse complement strand
TAATTGAGACATGACAAGCCTCGATTGCGACACTCCCACTGAAACTGTAGCTGCCATCTGCTGGCCCACCCTGATAGCCAATGAATATAACGGGGGACAGATAGTTAACATGCCCTCCGGCAGTGGGAGCGTCGGTGCCCAGAAAGCACAGGGCAGATGCCAGGCCGCAGATGCCACGTGACACCTGCATGGGTGGGTACAGACAGCACATTGTCAGTGGCCCGCACACTGGGCATCAGGCCGCAGGTGCAACAGTGCCACGGAGACCACCATTGCAAGAGTGCCAACGACACTCAGTTACGGAGGGACGAATTATTTCGCAAATGACAGGGGCCCTTCGTGGGTAGGGGGGGGGTGGGTGGTGGGTTGGGGGTGGGGAGGCGGGAACAGCCTGAACACCAGAAACGCCAACTCAGAGCAATTGAACTCTCAATGACCCTCAGTGGCGGTTACTCCACAGCGATTTGGCGCCACTGCAGAGCCGGGTTAGAGTTCAGCAGACGGCCAGGTAACGGAATGAAAAAAGGGTCCTCGGAGCTCGATAATTTTGGGGGAGGGAATTTGATGACTCACCTCAGGAGACAGCGTGCAGACAGTTACGATACCACCAATCCTGTGTCCCTGGTAGAGTGGGGCTCCAATCAGGAGTAAATCAGTCTCTCCGTCTCCAGTCAGATCAACAGTGCACAACTCAGAACCAAAGTAAGATCCAATCTAATCAGAATCAGAAAAAAAATCACTACAGAGTAAAGATCCCTCTACACCGTCCCCATCAAACACTCCCAGGATGGGTACAACACGGGGTTAGATACAGAGTAAATCTCCCTCTACACTGTCCCCATCAACACTCCCAGGACAGGTACAGCACGGGGTTAGATACAGAGTAAAGCTCCCTCTACACCGTCCCCATCAAACACTCCCAGGACAGGTAGAGCACGGGGTTCGATACAGAGTAAATCTCCCTCTACCCCGTCCCCATCAAACACTCCCAGGACAGGTACAGCACGGGGTTAGATACAGAGTGAAGCTCCCTCTATACTGTCCCCATCAAACACTCCCAGGACAGGTACAGCACGGGGTTCGATACAGAGTAAATCTCCCTCTACACCGTCCCCCATCAAACACTCCCAGGGACATGTACAGCACGGGGTTAGATACAGAGTAAAGCTCCCTCTACACCTTCCCCATCAAACACTCCCAGGACAGGTACACCACGGGGTTAGATACAGAGTAAATCTCCCTCTACACTGTCCCCATCAAACACTCCCAGGACAGGTACAGCACGGGGTTAGATACAGAGTAAAGCTCCCTCTACACTGTCCCCATCAAACACTCCCAGGACAGGTACAGCACGGAGTTGGATACAGAGTAAATCTCCCTCTACACCGTACCCATCAAACACTCCCAGGACAGGTACAGCACGGAGTTAGATACAGAGTAAATCTCCCGCTACACTGTCCCCATCAAACACTCCCAGGACAGGTACAGCACGGAGTTAGATACAGAGTAAATCTCCCGCTACACCATCCCCATCAAACACTCCCAGGACAGGTACAGCATAGGTTTAGATACAGAGTAAAGCTCCCTCTACACCGTCCCCATCAAACACTCCCAGGACAGGTACAGCACGGGGTTAGATACAGAGTAAAGCTCCCTCTACACCGTCCCCATCAAAACACTCCCAGGACAGGTACAGCACGGGGTTAGATACAGAGTAAAGCTCCCTCTACACTGTCCCCAACAAACACTCCCAGGACAGGTACAGCACGGGGTTAGATAGAGAGTAAAGCTCAGAGTGAAGGGGTTTAGTGTGATACGATGGGGGATATGTCTGTTTACTGTGACCCTTTCCCTCATTAACAGAGATCTCTCCCTCTTGACCCCACCACTCAGCCCTGGTCTAGCCGCCCCTCCGTGCTCTGTTGCCTCTCCTGTGGTACCTGCTCCCCAAGGATGTGCTGCCGTGTCTCCCACTGGCTCCCATTGGCATCCATCTGGAATATCACGACCTTGCCCTTGTGCCGGTATCGTGGAGCACCCACTATGTAAGAGGTCGATTGACCTGGAACGCTGACTCCAGAGAATAACCTGGAACAGGACAAGACAAGGCAGGGTTAGGTAGCATCTGAGGAAGGCCATTCAGCTCTTCTCGGAACTAGTAAAGGGACCATAGGAGGGTCAGTGCTGAGGGAGCGCCGCACTTTCAGAGGGTCAGTGCTGAGGGAGCGCCGCACTGTCGGAGGGTCAGTGCTGAGGGAGTGCTCCACTGTCGGAGGGTCAGTGCTGAGGGAGAGCCGCAGTGTCGGAGGGTCAGTGCTGAGGGAGTGCTGCACTGTGGGAGGGTCAGTGCTGAGGGAGAGCCGCACTTTCGGAGGGTCCGTGCTGAGGGAGCGCCGCACTGTCGGAGGGTCAGTGCTGAGGGAGCGCCGCAGTGTCGGAGGGTCAGTGCTGAGGGAGCGCCGCACTGTCAGAGGGTCAGTGCTGAGGGAGCGCCACAGTGTCGGAGGGTTAGTGCTGAGGGAGAGCTGTACTGTGGGAGGGTCAGCACTGAGGGAGAGCCGCACTGTCGGAGGGTCAGTACTGAGGGAGAGCCGCACTGTTGGAGGGTCAGTGCTGAGGGAGAGCCATACTGTCGGAGGGTCAGTGCTGAGGGAGCGCCGCACTGTCGGAGGGTCAGTACTGAGGGAACGCCGCAATTTCAGAGGATCAGTGCTGCGGGAGAGCCGCACTGTGGGAGGGTCAGTACTGAGGGAGGATCGCACTGTCGGAGGGTCAGTACTGAGGGAGAGCAGCACTGTCGGAGGGTCAATACTGGGGGAGAGCCTCACTGTCGGAGGGTCTATGCTGAGGGAGAGCCGCACTATCGGAGGGTCCAGTGCTGAGGGAGAGCCGCACTGTCGGGAGGGTAAGTGCTGATGGAGCGCCGCACTATCGGAGGGTCAGTGCTGAGGGAGCACCGCACTATCGGAGGGTCAGTGCTGAGTGAGCGCCGCACTGTCGGAGGGTCAGTGCTGAGGGAGAGCCGCACTGTCGGAGGGTCAGTGCTGAGGAAAGAGCCGCACTGTCGGAGGGTCAGTGCTGAGGGAGAGCCGCACTGTCGGAGGGTCAGTGCAGAGGGAGTGCCGCACTGTTGGAGGGTCAGTGCTGAGGGAGAGCCGCACTGTCGGAGGGTCAGTGCTGAGGGAGTGCCGCACTGTGGGAGGGTCAGCGCTGAGGGAGAGCCGCACTGTGGGAGGGTCAGTGCTGAGGGAGCGCCACACTGTGGGAGGGTCAGTGCTGAGGGAGAGCCGCACTGTCGGAGGGTCAGTGCTGAGGGAGAGCCGCACTGTCGGAGGGTCAGTGCTGAGGGAGAGCCGCACTGTCGGAAGGTCAGTGCTGAGGGAGCGCCGCACTGTCGGAGGGGCAGTGCTGCGGGAGAGCCGCACTGTCGGAGGGTCAGTGCTGAGGGAGTGCCGCACTGTGGGAGGGTCTGTGCTGAGGGAGCGCCGCACTGTCGGAGGGTCAGTGCTGAGGGAGCACCGCACTGTCGGAGGGTCAGTGGTGAGGGAGAGCCGCACTGTGGGAGGGTCAGTACTGAGGGAGCGCCGCACTGTCGGAGGGTCAGTGCTGAGGGAGAGCTGCACTGTCGGAGGGTCAGTGCTGAGGGAGTGCCGCACTGTGGGAGGGTCTGTGCTGAGGGAGCGCCGCACTGTCGGAGGGTCAGTGCTGAGGGAGCACCGCACTGTCGGAGGGTCAGTGGTGAGGGAGAGCCGCACTGTGGGAGGGTCAGTACTGAGGGAGCGCCGCACTGTCGGAGGGTCAGTGCTGAGGGAGAGCCGCACTGTGGGAGGGTCAGTACTGAGGGAGGATCGCACTGTCGGAGGGTCAGTACTGAGGGAGAGCCTCCCTGTCGGAGGGTCTGTGCTGAGGGAGAGCTGCACTATCGAAGGTTCAGTGCTGAGGGAGAGCTGCACTGTCGGGAGGGTAAGTGCTGATGGAGCGCCGCACTATCGGAGGGTCAGTGCTGAGGGAGCACCGCACTGTCGGAGGGTCAGTGCTGAGGGAGAGCCGCACTGTCGGAGGGTCAGTGCTGAGGGAGAGCCGCACTGTCGGAGGGTCAGTGCAGAGGGAGTGCCGCACTGTCGGATGGTCAGTGCAGAGGGAGTGCCGCACTGTTGGAGGGTCAGTGCTGAGGGAGAGCCGCACTGTCGGAGGGTCAGTGCTCAGGGAGCGCCACACTGTGGGAGGGTCAGTGCTGAGGGAGAGCTGCACTGTCGGAGGGTCAGTGCTGAGGGAGTGCCGCACTGTGGGAGGGTCTGTGCTGAGGGAGCGCCGCACTGTCGGAGGGTCAGTGCTGAGGGAGCACCGCACTGTCAGAGGGTCAGTGGTGAGGGAGAGCCGCACTGTGGGAGGGTCAGTACTGAGGGAGCGCCGCACTGTCGGAGGGTCAGTGCTGAGGGAGAGCCGCACTGTGGGAGGGTCAGTACTGAGGGAGGATCGCACTGTCGGAGGGTCAGTACTGAGGGAGAGCCTCCCTGTCGGAGGGTCTGTGCTGAGGGAGAGCTGCACTATCGAAGGTTCAGTGCTGAGGGAGAGCTGCACTGTCGGGAGGGTAAGTGCTGATGGAGCGCCGCACTATCGGAGGGTCAGTGCTGAGGGAGCACCGCACTGTCGGAGGGTCAGTGCTGAGGGAGAGCCGCACTGTCGGAGGGTCAGTGCTGAGGGAGAGCCGCACTGTCGGAGGGTCAGTGCAGAGGGAGTGCCGCACTGTCGGAGGGTCTGTGCTGAGGGAGCGCCGCACTGTCGGAGGGTCAGTGCTGAGGGAGCACCGCACTGTCGGAGGGTCAGTGGTGAGGGAGAGCCGCACTGTGGGAGGGTCAGTACTGAGGGAGCGCCGCACTGTCGGAGGGTCAGTGCTGAGGGAGAGCCGCACTGTGGGAGGGTCAGTACTGAGGGAGGATCGCACTGTCGGAGGGTCAGTACTGAGGGAGAGCCTCCCTGTCGGAGGGTCTGTGCTGAGGGAGAGCTGCACTATCGAAGGTTCAGTGCTGAGGGAGAGCTGCACTGTCGGGAGGGTAAGTGCTGATGGAGCGCCGCACTATCGGAGGGTCAGTGCTGAGGGAGCACCGCACTGTCGGAGGGTCAGTGCTGAGGGAGAGCCGCACTGTCGGAGGGTCAGTGCTGAGGGAGAGCCGCACTGTCGGAGGGTCAGTGCAGAGGGAGTGCCGCACTGTCGGATGGTCAGTGCAGAGGGAGTGCCGCACTGTTGGAGGGTCAGTGCTGAGGGAGAGCCGCACTGTCGGAGGGTCAGTGCTCAGGGAGCGCCACACTGTGGGAGGGTCAGTGCTGAGGGAGAGCTGCACTGTCGGAGGGTCAGTGCTGAGGGAGTGCCGCACTGTGGGAGGGTCTGTGCTGAGGGAGCGCCGCACTGTCGGAGGGTCAGTGCTGAGGGAGCACCGCACTGTCAGAGGGTCAGTGGTGAGGGAGAGCCGCACTGTGGGAGGGTCAGTACTGAGGGAGCGCCGCACTGTCGGAGGGTCAGTGCTGAGGGAGAGCCGCACTGTGGGAGGGTCAGTACTGAGGGAGGATCGCACTGTCGGAGGGTCAGTACTGAGGGAGAGCCTCCCTGTCGGAGGGTCTGTGCTGAGGGAGAGCTGCACTATCGAAGGTTCAGTGCTGAGGGAGAGCTGCACTGTGGGAGGGTCAGTGCTGAGTGAGAGCCACACTGTTGGAGGGTCAGTACTGAGGGAGCGCCGCACTGTCGGAGGGTCAGTGCTGAGGGAGAGCCGCACTGTGGGAGGGTCAGTACTGAGGGAGGATCGCACTGTCGGAGGGTCAGTACTGAGGGAGAGCCTCCCTGTCGGAGGGTCTGTGCTGAGGGAGAGCTGCACTATCGAAGGTTCAGTGCTGAGGGAGAGCCGCACTGTGGGAGGGTCAGTGCTGAGTGAGAGCCACACTGTTGGAGGGTCAGTGCTGAGGGAGAGCCGCACTGTATCATCGCCTATCTCCACAGTCGATTAACCAGATGTGTTTCACTTACCGAGATATGAATTTTTCATGTCCGTGTGGGACTTCGACACGTTCAGGAAAGTCCAATTGTTCCCTTTCATCTCCATCACACCTCCGGACCAATCAAACGATCCGACAGAGCCCACAGCAATGGCGTCCTGTAGAGAGATTTCAGCAAGGGGAGAATTGGAAGATTTTGTAGCGCTCACTCAGCACTGACCCTCCGACAGTGCGGCTCTCCCTCAGCACTGACCCTCCGACAGTGCGGCTCTCCCTCAGCACTGACCCTCCCACAGCGCAGCACTCCCTCAGCACTGACCCTCCGACAGTGCGGCAGTCCCTCAGTACTGACCCTCCAACAATGCGGCTCTCCCTCAGCACTGACCCTCCGACAGTGCAGCACTCCCTCAGTAGTGACCCTCTGACAGTGCAGCACTCCCTCAGTAGTGACCCTCTGACAGTGCAGCACTCCCTCAGTACTGACCCTCCGACAGTGCGGCTCTCCCTCAGCACTGACCCTCCGACATTGCGGCTCTCCCTCAGCACTGACCCTCCGACATTGCGGCTCTCCCTCAGCACTGACCCTCCCACAGTGCGGCGCTCCCTCAGCACTGACCCTCCTACAGTGTGGCGCTCCCTCAGCACTGACCCTCCCACAGTGCGGCGCTCCCTCAGCGCTGAAGCAGTCTCCTCCATGGAGATATCTCCTGCCGTTTGACTGAACACTATCCGGGTTTTTGCAACCCTTTCCCATTCTCTGGCCGCATTCACTCACCCCTGTGGCCAATGCACTGAATCCACTTTGTGACATCTCCTGCTCGAACGCACTTTGATTGGACGAGCTCTGTGTCCCTGTAAGAAATGAGATCCTGTCAGGTCAGCAATATGCCCAGGATTCGGACTGGGATCTGAAGATCCTGTAAACAATGAGGAATTCAAGTGTGGGAATCTCAAATCTCAGACTAAGCCGCGGGGCAAGTCTCTTCAGCCCCTCAAGTGTGCTGCCCCCTTCCTTGAACCTTTGGCTTATCACCTTCCTCATATTCCCCCCGTTCCCCCCTCCTCCCAGCACCTTCCCCCTGTCCCTGGTCATCCCGACCCTGGTGTCAATCCTTGCCTTGGGTTGTCGGTCCGAGTAGTCTGCTTCCTTTCACTCACCCTCGATGTTGTAAATCTTTGCCTTCATTCCCTCGAAGATATTGTGAAGATCATCATAACTCTTCACTTTGATCAGGTAGTCTGGGGATGAGGCAATCATTTCCAGTTCCTCTGCTGCCTTGGGGTCTGTCTTAAACATGTCTCCCACCTTCACAATGAGGATTGCATTTTACACACTGAATAATCGGACAAGTGGCAGCATCACACTCACACTGGCACACTCACACTGGCACACTCACACTGACACACTCACACTGACACACTCACACTGGCACACTCACACTGGCACACTCACACTGACACACTGACACACTCACACTGACACACTCACACTGACACACACACACTCACACTCACGCTGACACACTCACACTGGCACATTCACACTGACACACTGACACACACACTGACACACTCACACTGGCACACTCACACTGGCACACTCACACTGACACACACACTGACACACTCACACTGACACTCTCACACTGACACTCTCACACTGACACACTCACACTGACACATTCACACTGACACACACACACTCACACTCAAACTGACACTCTCACACTGACACTCTCACACTGACGCACTCACACTGACACACACACTGACACACTCACACTGGCACACTCACACTGGCACATTCACACTGACACACTGACACACTCACACTGGCACACTCACACTGACACTCTCACACTGACACACTCACACTGACACACACACTGACAAACTCATACTGACACACTCATACTGACACACTCACACTGGCACACTGACACACTGACACACTCACACTCACACTGGCACAATCACGCTGGCACACTCACACTCACACTGACACACACACTGACACACTCACACTCACACTGACACACTCACACTGACGCACTCACACCGGCACACTCACACTGGCACACTCACACTGACACTGACACACTCACACTGACACACTCACACTGACACACCCACACTCACACTGACACACACACTGACACACTCACACACTCACACTGACATACTCACACTGACATACTCACACTGACACACACAGTCACACTGACACACTCACACTGGAAACACTCACACTGACATACTCACACTGACACACTCACACTGGCACACTCACACTGGCACACTCACGCTGACACACTCACGCTGACACACTCACACTGGGACACTCACGCTGACACACATACATTGACACACTCACACTGACATACTCACACTGACATACTCACACTGACACACTCAATCTGGCACACTCACACTGACACACTCACACTCACACTGGCACACTCACACTGACATGCTCACACTGACACGCTCACACTGACACACACACACTCACACTCACACACACTCACACTGACATACTCACACTGGCACAGTGACAGACTCACACTGACACACTGACACACACACTGACACACTCACACTGACACACTCACACACTCACACTCACACTGACTCACTCACACTGACACACTCACACTGACACACTGACACACACATTGACACACTCACACTGACACTCACACACTCACACTGACACACTGACAGTGACACACTCACACTGACACACTGACACACTCACACTGACACACTCACACTGACACACTCACACTGACACACTGACACACACATTGACACACTCACACTGACAGACTGACATTGACACTCTCACACTGACACACTCACTGACACACACACACACTCACACTGACACACTCACACTGACACACTCACACTGGCACACTCATGCTGACACACTCACACTGGCACACTCACACTGGCACACTCACACTGACGCACTCACACTTACACACTCACACTGACAGACTCACACTGGCACACTCACACTGACACACTCACACACTCACACTCACACACACTCACACTGACAGACTCACACTGACACACTGACACACACACTGACACACTCACACTGACACACACATTGACACACTCACACTGACACTCACACACTCACACTGACACACTGACACTCTCACACTGACACACACTGACACACGCACGCTCACACTGACACACTCACACTGACAGACTGACACACTGACACACTGACACTGATGCATTCACACACTCACACATTCACACACTCACACTGACACACTCACACTGACACACTCACACTGACACACTCACACACTCACACACTCTCACTGAGACTCTGACACTGACACACTCACACTGACACACACACTCATACTGACACACACACACACACTGACACACACACACTGACAAACTCACACTGACACACACACTGGCACATTCACACACTGACACTCTCACACACTCACACTGACATACTCACACTGGCACAGTGACAGACTCACACTGACACGCTGACACACACACTGACACACTCACACACTCACACTCACACACTCACACTCACACTGACACACTCACACTGACACACTCACACTGACACACTGACACACACATTGACACACTCACACTGACACTCTCACACAATCACACTCACACTGACACACTCACACTGACACACTCACACTGACACACTGACACACACATTGACACACTCACACTGACACTCACACACTCACACTGACAGACTGACACTGACACTCTCACACAGACACACTCATTGACACACACACGCACTCACACTGATGCACTCACACTGACACACTCACACTGGCACACTCATGCTGACACACTCACACTGGCACACTCGCACTGACGCACTCACACTCACACACTCACACTGACAGACTCACACAGGCACACTCACACTGGCACACTCACACACTCACACTCACACACACTCACACTGACATACTCACACTGGCACACTGACAGACTCACACTGACACACTGACACACTCACACTGACACACTCATACTCACACTGACACACTCACACTGACAAACTCACACTGACACACACATTGACACACTCACACTGACAATCACACACTGACACACTGACACTGACACTCTCACACTGACACACACTGACACACACACACACTCACACTGACACACTCACACTTACAGACTGACACACTGACACTGATGCATTCACACACTCACACTGACACATTCACACACTCACACTGACACACTCACACTCACACTCACACACACACTCACACACTCACACTCACACACTCACAGTGAGACTCTGACACTGACACACTCACACTGACACACACACTCATACTGACACACACACACACTGACACACAGACACTGACAAACTCACACTGACACACACACTGGCACATTCACACGCTGACACTCTCACACCCTCACACTGACACACTCACACAGTCACTCTCACACACTCACACTCACACTCACACTGGCACACTCACACTGACACTCGCACACTGACACACTCACACTGACACACACACTGACACACTCACACTGGCACACTCACACTCACACTGACACACTCACACTGACACACTCACACTGACACACTCACACTGACACACTCACACTCGCACACTCACACTGACACACACACTGACACACTCACACTCACACTGACACACTCACACTGGAACACTCACACTGACATACTCACACTGACACACTCACACTGACACACTCACACTGGCACACTCATGCTGACACACTCACACTGACACACTCACACTGACACACTCACACTGACGCACTCACACTCACACACTCACACTGACAGACTCACACTGGCACACTCACACTGACACACTCACACACTCACACACACTCACACTGACATACTCACACTGACACACTGACAGACTCACACTGACACACACACTGACACACACACTGACACACTCACACTGACACACTCACACTGACACACTCACACTGACACACTCACACTGACACTCACACACTGACACTGACACTCTCACACTGACACACACTGACACACACACACTCACACTGACATACTCACACTGACAGACTGACAGACTGACACACTGACACTGATTCATTCACACACTCACACTGACACACTCACACTGACACACTCAATTGACACACTCACACTCACACACTCACACTGAGACTCTGACACTGACACATTCACACTGACACATACACTCACACTGACACACACACACACACACTGACACACACACACTGACAAACTCACACTGACACACACACTGGCACATTTACACACTGACACTGACACACTCACACTTTCACACTGGCACATTCACACTGACACTCTCACACCCTCACACTGACACACTCACACAGTCACTCTCACACACTCACACTCACATTCACACTGACACACTCACACTGACACACTCACACTGACACACTCACACTGACACACTCACACTCACACACTCACACTCACACACTCACACTCACACACTCACACTCACACACTGGCACACTCACACTCACACACACACTCACACACTCACACACACACACACACTGACACACACACTGACATACTGACACACACACTGACATACTCACAGTGACACAATCAATGCTCACACTGACACACTCACATTGACACACAACACTCACACTCACTCACACACTGACACACTCACACACTCACACACACACTCACACACTCACACGTACTCAAACTGACACACTCACACTGACATACTGACACACACACTGACATACTCACACTGACACACTCAAACTGGCACACTCACACTGACGCACTCACACTCACACTGACACACTCACACTGGCACACTCACACTGACACACTCACACTGGCATACTCACACTGACACACTCACACTCGCACACTCATGCTGACACACTCACACTGGCACACTCACACTGACACACACACACTCACAGACTCACACTGACAGACTCACACTGGCACACTCACATTGACACACTCACACTCACTGACACACTGACACACTGACACTCACACACTCACACTCACACTGACATACTGAAACACTCACACTGACACACTCACACACACACACACTCACACTCACACACACTCACACTGACACATTCACATTGACATACTGACACACACACTGACATACTCACACTGACACAATCACATGCTCACACTGACACACTCACATTGACACACTCAGACACTCACACTCACACACACATTGACACACTCATACACACTGACACACTCACACTAACACATTCACACTGTCGCACACACACTCACCCTGACACTCTAACACTGACACACTCACAAACTGACATTGACAGATTCACACTCACACAATCACACTGACACACTCATATTGACACACTGACACACACACACTGTTACACTCATGCTGACACACTGACATAATCACACTGACACTCTCACAATGACACACTCACAGTCACAATGACACACACACTCACACACTCACACTGACTCACTCACATTGACACACTGACACACACACTGACACACACACTCATACTCACACAATCACACTGACACACACACTGACAAACACACACAGGGGCACACTCACAGAATCACACTGACACACTCACACTGACACACTCACGCTGACACAATCACACTGACACATTCAGACTTACACTCACACTGACTCACTCACACTGACTCACTCACACTGACTCACTCGCACTGACACGCTCACACACTCAGACTGACACACTCACACTGACACACACACAGGCACACTCACAGAATCACATTGACACATTCACACTGACACACTCAGACTTACACTCACACACTCACACTGACACACACACTGACACACTCACACTGATCCACTCACACTGACACACTGACACACTCACACTGACACACTCACAGAATCACACTGACACACTCACACTGACTCACTCACAATGACACACTCACACACTCAGACTGACACACTCACACAGACACGCACACTGACACACACCCACTCAAACTCACACAATCATACTGACACTCTCACTGACACACACACACAGGCACACTCACAGAATCACACTGACACACTCAGACTTACACTCACACACTCACACTGACACACTCACACTGACACACACACTGAATACACACTGATGCACACACACTCACACAGACCCATTCACTTACATACGCACTCACATAGACACAGACACACGCACACTAACACACTCACACTGACACACTCAGACTTACACTCACACACTCAAACTGTCAACACACACACTCACACATTCACACTGACACACTCACATTGACACACTCACACACACATTGACACACTCACACACCCTGATACACTCACACTAACACATTCACACTGTCACACACACACTCACCCTGACACACTCACACTGACACACGCACAAACTGTCACTGACACATTCACACTCACACAATCACTCTGACACACTCACATTGACACTCTGACACACTCACACTGTTAAACACACACTGACACACTGACATAATCACACGGACACACTCACACTGACACACTCACAGTCACACTGGCACACTCACACTCACACACTCACACTGTCTCACTCACACTGACACACACACTGACACACACACACAGGCACACTCACAGAATCACACTGACACACAGACTTACACTCACACACTCACACTGACACACTCACACTGATACACACACTGAATACACACTGACACACACACTCACACAGACACACTCACTTACATACACATTCACATAGACACAGACACACACACACTAACACACTCACACTGACACACTCAGACTTACACTCACACACTCAAACTGTCAACACACACACTCACACATTCACACTGACATACTCACATTGACACACTCACACACACATTGACACACTCACACACCTTGACAAACTCACACTAACACATTCACACTGTCACACACACACTCACCCTGACACACTCACACTGACACACTCACAAACAGACACTGACACATTCACACTCACACAATCACACTGACAAACTCACATTGACACACTGACACACTCATACTGTTACACTTACACTGACACACTGACATAATCACACTGACACACTCACACTCACTCAATCACACTGAATCACTCACACTGACACACACACACAGGCACACTCACAGAATCACACTGACACATTCACACTGACACACTCAGACTTACACTGACTCACTCACGCTGACACACTCACGCTGACACACTCACGCTGACTCACTAACACTGACACACTCAGACTGACACACTCAGACTGACACACTCAGACTGACACACTCAGACTGACACACACACACTCAAACTCACACAATCACACTGACACACACACACAGGCACACTCACAGAATCACACTGACACACTCAGACTTACACTCACACACTCACACTGACACACACACTTACGTACACATTCACATAGACACAGACACACGCACACTAACACACTCACACTGACACACTCAGACTTACACTCACACACTCAAACTGTCAACACACACACTCACACATTCACACTGACATACTCACATTGACACACTCACACACACATTGACACACTCACACACCCTGACAAACTCACACTAACACATTCACACTGTCACACACACACTCACCCTGACACACTCACACTGACACACTCACAAACAGACACTGACACATTCACACTCACACAATCACACTGACACACTCACATTGACATACTGACACACTCATACTGTTACACTTACACTGACACACTGACATAATCACACTGACACACTCACTCACTCAATCACACTGAATCACTCACACTGACACACACACACAGGCACACTCACAGAATCACACTGACACATTCACACTGACACACTCAGACTTACACTGACACACTCACACTGACACACTCACACTGACACACTCACACTGACACACTCACACTGACACACACACTGACACACACACACTCAAACTCACACAATCACACTGACACACACACACAGGCACACTCACAGAATCACACTGACACACTCAGACTTACACTCACACACTCACACTGACACACACACTCACACTGACATACTCAGACTTGCATACACACTCACGTAGACACAGACACATGCACACTAACACACTCACACTGACACACTCAGACTTACACTCACACTCTCAAACTGTCAACACACACACTTGCACGTTCACACTGACACACTCACACCCACACAGACACAGACACACACACATGCACAGACATTCACACCCACAATCTCACACTGATATGCTCTCACACACACGTTAATACACATACACACAAACTAACACATTCACACACACTCACACACACTGGCATACTCAGATGCACACACTCACAATCACACACTCATCACACATCACAATCACACACACATGCACTCACACACTGACACAATCAGACTCAAATCAAACAGACACACTCATACACACAATCACATTCACTGTCACAGTCACTCACACACACACACTCACACACACTCTCATACTTTCACACTCGCACACAGAATCACACTCACTGTCACACACAGTCTCACACGCACACTCACACTGGCATTCACACACACAAGCTCACTCAAACTGATGCACTCAGACTCGCACACTCACTCACATACATTCTCGCACCGACACGCACTCACACATTCACACGGGCACACACACTAACACACAGACACACTTTCACACTCACCCACACAAACACATACAGACACTCACAGAATCACAGAACGACTCAGAGCAGAAGAGGCCCTTCAGCCCATCGAGTCTGCACCGACACTGTGAGAAACTCCTGACCTACCTCCCTAACCCCGTTGACCAGCGCTCGGGCCCCATCGCCTTGAATGTTATGAGGTGTCGAGTGCTCATCCAGGTACTTTTTAAAGGATGTGAGGCTAACCCACCTCCACCACCCTCCCAGGCAGCGCATTCCAGACCCTCACCACCCTCTGGGTAACAAAAGTTCCTCCTCATATACCCCCCTAAACCTCCTGCCCCCTCACCTTGAACTTATACCCACCTCGTGACTGACCCTTCAACTAAGGGGAACAGCTGCTCCCTATCCACCCTGTCCATGCCCCTCATAATCTTGTCCACCTCGATCAGGGTCGCCCCTCAGTCTTCTCTGCTCCAACGAAAACAACCCAAGTCTATCCAAACCTCTCTTCGTAACTTAAATGTTTCATCCCAGGCAACATCCTGGTGAATCTCCTCTGCACCACCCTCCAGTGCAACCACATCCTTCCTATAATGTGGGGTCCAGAACTGCACACAGTACTCCAGCTGTGGCCTCGCCAAGGGTCTATACAACTCCAACATGACCTCCCTACTTTCGTAATCTATGCCTCGATTGATAAAGGCAAGCGTCCCATATGCCTTTTCTCACCACCCCACTAATATGCCCCTCCGCCTTCAGAGATCTATGGACACACACACGCCAAGGTCCCTTTGTTCCTCAGAACTTCCTAGTGCCATGCCGTTCATTGAATACTTCCTTGTCAAATTACTCCTTTTGAAATGTATCACCCCACACTTTTCAGGGTTAAACTCCATCTGCCACTTATCTGCCCATTTGACCATCCCGTCTATATCTTCCTGTAGCCCAAAACACTCAACCTCACTGTTAACCACCCGGCCAATCTTTGTGTCATCTGCAAACTTATTATCCCTACCCCCCACATAGTCATCTATGTCGTTTATATAAATGACAAATAATAGGGGACCCAGCACAGATCCCTGTGGTACGCCACTGGACACTGGCTTCCAGTCACTAACGCATCCTTCCGTCATCACCCTCTGTCTCCTACAGCTAAGCTCATTTTGAATCCACCTTAACAAATTACCCTGTATCCCATGTGCCTTTGCCTTCTTTATAAGTCTCCCATGTGGGACCTTGTCAAAGGCTTTGCTGAAATCCATATAAACTACATCCACTGCGCTACCCTCATCTATACACCTGGTCACCTCCTCAAAAAGTTCAATCCAATTTGTTAGGCATGACCTCCCTCTGACAAAGCCATGCTGACTATCCCTGATCAAACCTTACCTCTCCAAGTGGAGATAGATACTCTCCTTCAGAATTTTCTCCAATAGTTTCCCTACCACTGACGTGACATTCACAGGCCTGTAGTTCCCAGGATTATCTCTACAACCCTTCTTAAATAGCGGAACCACATTAGCTGTTCTCCAGTCCTCTGGCACCTCCCCCATGGCCAGAGAGGAATTAAAAATTTGGGTCAGAGCCCCTGCGATCTCCTCCCTTGCCTCCCTCAGCAGCCTGGGACACAAATCATCCAGACCTGGAGATTTGTCCACTTTTAAGCCTGCCAACACCTCCAATACCTTGTCACTCCCTATATCAATTTGCTCAAGAATCTCACAGTCTCTCTCCCCGAGTTTGACACCTTCATCCTCATTCTCTTGGGTGAAGATGGATGTGAAGTATTCATTCAACACTCTAGCAATGTCCTCTGGCTCCAACCAAAGGTTGCCCCCTTGGTCCCTTATGGGCCCTACTCTTTCCCTGGTTATCCTCTTCCCATTGATAGACTTAGAGAATTTCTTGGGATATTCCCTACTTTTACCAGCCAGAGCTTTCTCATATCCCGTCTTTGCTCTCCTAATTGCTCTCTTGAGCTCCACCCTGCACTGTCTGTCCTCCACTAATGCCTCTGCTGATTTGCTTCCCTTGTACCTGCTAAAAGCCTCTCTGTTCCTTCTCATTGTATCCTGAATATCTCTCGTCATCCATGGCTCTCTGGGCTTGTTACTCCTTCCTATCACCTTAGTGGGAACATGCTGAGCCTGTGCCCTCCCCATTTCCTTTTTGAATTCTCCCCACTGCTCCTCTGTAGATTTCCCCGCAAGTAGCTGTTCCCAGTCAACCTTGGCCAGATCCTGCTTTATTTTATTAAAATCAACTCTCCCCCAATCCAAAACATTTTTTTGCAACTTGCCTATTTCTTTGTCTATAAAAAACTTAAACTGTACCATGTTGTGATCGCTATTGCTAAAATGCTCCCCCACCACCACCTCAGCCACCTGTCCGGCTTCATGCCCCAGAATTAAGTCCATCCCTTGTTGGATCCTCTACATATTGACCTAGAAAGTTCTCCTGTACACATTTCAAGAAATCCACTCCATCCAAGCCCTTAACACTGTGTCTATCCCAATTAATGTTGGGAAAGTTGAAAGCTTCTAATAGAATTACCCTATTGTTATTGTTTTTACACACATCCACAAATTGTTCACGTATTTGCTCCTCAATTTCCTGCTGACTATCTGGGGGTCTATAATAAACACCTAATAATGTGGCTGCCCCTTTTTTATTCCTAAGCTCGACCCACAAAGCTTCATTCGATGCCCCCGCCAAGATATCATCTCTCCTTACTGCAGTAACAGACTCCCTAACTAATAATGCAACGCCTCCTCCTCTTTTACCCCCTCCCCTGTCAAGCTCTGTATCTCTCTCTCTGGCTCTCCCTTGGGAAGAGGGGGAAAAGGCCGAGCCGGCAGGGGGAGAGGCAGAGTGAGGAGGGAGAGGCAGAGAGAGTCAGGCAAAGACAGAGGGAGAGGAGATGAAACAGTGAGAGAGAGTGGGGAAGAGGCAGAGAGAGTGGGGGAGGGGCAGAGAGAGGAGGGAGAGGCAGAGAGAGAGAGTGGGGGAGAGGCGGAGAGAGAGAGTGGGTGAGAGGCAGAGAGAGAGAGTGGGGGAGAGGCAGAGAGAGAGAGTGGGTGAGAGGCAGAGAGAGAGAGTGGGGGAGAGGCGGAGAGAGAGAGTGGGTGAGAGGCAGAGAGAGAGAGTGGGGGAGAGGCGGAGAGAGAGTGGGGGAGAGGCAGAGAGAGAGAGTGGGGGAGAGGCAGAGAGAGAGCAGGAGAGAGGCAGAGAGAGAGAGTGGGTGAGAGGCAGAGAGAGAGTGGGGGAGAGGCAGAGAGAGAGAGTGGGGGAGAGGCAGAGAGAGAGCAGGGGAGAGGCAGAGAGAGTGGGGGAGAGGCAGAGAGAGTGGGGGAGGGGCAGAGAGAGAGTGGGGGAGAGGCAGAGAGAGAGTGGGGGGAGAGGCAGAGAGAGAGTGGGGGAGAGGCAGAGAGAGAGTGGGGGAGGGGCAGAGAGAGAGTGGAGGAGGGGCAGAGAGAGAGTGGGGGAGAGGCAGAGAGAGAGTGGGGGAGAGGCGGAGAGAGAGTGGGGGAGAGGCAGAGAGAGAGTGGGGGAGGGGCAGAGAGAGAGTGCGGGAGAGGCAGAGAGAGTGGGGAAGAGGGAGAGTGGGGAAGAGGCAGAGAGAGAGTGGGGGAGGGGCAGAGAGAGGGGGAAGAGGCAGAGAGAGAGTGGGGGAGAGGCGGAGAGAGAGTGGGGGAGAGGCAGAGAGAGTGGGGAGAGGCAGAGAGAGAGTGGGGGAGAGGCAGAGGGAGAGAGTGGGGAAGAGGCAGAGGGAGAGAGTGGGGAAGAGGCAGAGAGAGAGCGGGGGAGAGGCAGAGAGAGAGTGGGGGAGAGGCAGAGAGAGAGTGGGGGAGAGGCAGAGAGAGAGAGTGGGGGAGAGGCAGAGAGAGTGGGGGAGGGGCAGAGAGAGAGTGGGGGAGGGGCAGAGAGAGAGTGGGGGAGGGGCAGAGAGAGAGTGGGGGAGAGGCAGAGAGAGAGAGTGGGGGAGAGGCAGAGAGAGAGTGGGAGAGAGGCAGAGAGAGAGTGGGGGAGAGGCAGAGAGAGTGGGGGAGGGGCAGAGAGAGAGTGGGGGAGGGGCAGAGAGAGAGTGGGGGAGGGGCAGAGAGAGAGTGGGGGAGGGGCAGAGAGAGTGGGGAAGAGGGAGAGTGGGGAAGAGGCAGAGGGAGAGTGGGGAAGAGGCAGAGGGAGAGTGGGGGAGAGGCAGAGAGAGAGAGAGGGGGAGAGGCAGAGAGAGAGTGAGGGAGAGGCAGAGAGAGTGGGAAAGAGGGAGAGTGGGGAAGAGGCAGAGGGAGAGTGGGGAAGAGGCAGAGAGAGGGGCAAAGAGGGAGAGTGGGGAAGAGGCAGAGAGAGAGTGGGGAGGGGCAGAGAGAGAGTGGGGGAGAGGCAGAGAGAGAGTGGGGGAGAGGCAGAGAGAGAGAGTGGGGGAGAGGCAGAGAGGGTGGGGGAGAGGCAGAGAAAGAGTGGGGGAGAGGCAGAGAGAGAGTGGGGGAGAGGCAGAGAGAGAGAGTGGAGGAGAGGCAGAGAGAGAGTGGGGGAGAGGCAGAGAGAGAGGGGGGAAGAGGCAGAGAGAGAGAGTGGGGGAGAGGCAGAGAGAGAGTGGGGGAGAGGCAGAGAGGGTGGGGGAGAGGCAGAGAGAGAGTGGGGAGAGGCAGAGAGAGAGGGGGGAAGAGGCAGAGAGAGTGGGGGGGACAGGCAGAGAGTGTGAAGGAGAGCCAGAGAGTGTAGGGGAGAGGCAGAGAGAGTGGGGGAGTGGCAGAGAGGGTGGGGGAGAGGCAGAGAGAGAGTGGGGGAGAGGGAATAGGGGAGAGACAGAGAGAGAGTGGGGGAGAGGGAATGGGGGAGAGACAGAGAGAGGGTGGGGGAGAGGCAGAGAGAGTGGGGGAGAGGCAGAGAGAGAGTGGGGGAGAGGCAGAGAGAGAGTGGGGGAGAGGCAGAGAGTGTGAAGGAGAGCCAGGGAGTATAGGGGAGAGGCAGAGAGAGTGGGGGAGTGGCAGAGAGGGTGGGGGAGAGGCAGAGAGAGAGTGGGGGAGAGGCAGAGAGAGAGTGGGGAAGAGGCAGAGAGAGAGGGGGGAGAGGGAATGGGGGAGAGACAGCGAGAGAGTGGGGGACAGGCAGAGAGTGTGAAGGAGAGCCAGAGAGTGTAGGGGAGAGGCAGAGAGAGTGGGGGAGTGGCAGAGAGAGTGGGGGAGAGGCAGAGAGAGAGTGGGGGAGAGGCAGAGAGAGTGGGGGAGTGACAGAGAGGGTGGGAGAGAGGCAGAGAGAGAGTGGGGGAGAGGTAGTGAGTGTGTGGGGAAGAGGCAGTAAGTGTGTGGGAGAGCCAGAGAGTGTGGGGGAGAGGCAGAGAGAGTGGGGGAGTTGCAGAGAGAGTGGGGGAGAGGCAGAGAGAGTGGGGGAGTTGCAGAGAGAGTGGGGGAGAGGCAGAGAGAGAGTGGGGAAGAGGCAGAGAGAGAGTGGGGAGAGAGAGTGGGGAAGAGGCAGAGAGAGAGAGTGGGGGAGAGGCAGAGAGAGAGTGGGGGAGAGGCAGAGAGTGCGGGGAAAGAGACAGAGAGAGAGTGGGGAAGAGGCAGAGAGAGAGTGGGGGAGAGGCAGAGAGAGTGGGGGAGAGGCAGAGAGAGTGGGGAAGAGGCAGAGAGAGAGTGGGGGAGAGGCAGAGAGAGAGTGGGGGAGAGGCAGAGAGGGTGGTGTAGAGGCAGGGAGAGTGGGGGAGAGGCGGAGAGTGTGGGTGGAAGAGGCAGAGAGAGAGTGGGGGACAGGCAGAGAGTGTGAAGGAGAGTCAGAGAGTGTGGGGGAGAGGCAGAGAGAGTGGGGCAGTGGCAGAGAGAGTGGGGGAGAGGCAGAGAGAGAGTGGGGGAGAGGCAGAAGAGTGGGAGAGAGGTAGAGAGAGAGGGGGAGAGGCAGAGAGAGAGTGGGGGAGAGGCAGAGAGAGGGTGGGGGAGAGGCAGTGAGTGTGTGGGGAAGAGGCAGTGAGTGTGTGGGAGAGCCAGAGAGTGTGAGGGAGAGGCAGAGAGAGTGGGGGAGAGGCAGAGAGAGAGAGTGGGGGAGAGGCAGAGAGAGTGGGGGAGAGGCAGAGAGAGTGGAGGAGAGGCAGAGAGAGTTGGGGAGAGGCGGAGAGTGGGGGAGAGGCAGAGAGAGAGTAGGGGAGAGGTAGAGAGAGAGTGGGGGTGAGGCAGAGAGAGTGGGGGAGAGGCAGTGAGTGTGGGGGAGAGGCAGAGATTGTGGGGGAGAGGCAGTGAGTGTGTGGGGGAGAGGCAGTGAGTGTGGGGGTGAAGCAGAGAGAGAGTGGCGGAGTGGCAGTGAGTGTAGGGGAGAGGCAGAGAGAGTGGGGGATAGTCAGAGGGAGAGTAGGGGAGAGGCAGAGAGAGAGGGGTAGAGAGGCAGAGAGAGATGGGGAGAGGCAGAGAGAGTGGGGGAGAGTCAGAGGGAGTGGGGGAGAGGCAGAGAGATTGGGGGAGAGGCAGAGGGAGTGGGGGAGAGACAGAGAGAGTGGGGGAGAGGTAGAGGGAGTGGGGGAGAGACAGAGGGAGTGGGCGAGAGGCAGTGAGAGAGAGGGGGAAGAGGCAGAGGCAGTGGGAAGAGGCAGATAGAGAGTGGGGGAGAGGCAGAGAGAGAGTGGGGGAGAGGCAGAGAGAGTGGGGGAGAGGCAGTGAGTGTGTGGGGAAGGGGCAGTGAGTGTGGGGGAGAAGCAGAGAGAGAGAATGGCGGAGAGGCAGTGAGTGTGCGGGAGAGGCAGAGAGAGTGGGGGATAGTCAGAGAGAGAGTAGGGGAGAGGCAGAGAGAGAGGGGTAGAGAGGCAACGAGAGATGGGGAGAGGCAGAGAGAGTGGGGGAGAATCAGAGGGAGTGGGGGAGAGACAGAGAGTGGGGGAGAGGTAGAGGGAGTGGGGGAGAGACAGAGGGAGTGGGGGAGAGACAGAGAGAGTGGGTGAGAGGCAGATAGAGAGGGGGGAGAGGCAGAGAGAGAGTGGGGGAGAGGCAGAGAGAGTGGGGAAGAGGCAGAGGTAGTGAGGAGCGGCAGAGAGAGAGTGGGGAAAAGGCAGAGAGAGTGGCGGAGAGAAGAGAGAGTGGGGGAGAGGCCGAGAGAGCGGGAGAGAGGCAGAGAGAGTGTGGGGGAGAGGCAGTGAGTGTGTGGGTAAGAGGCAGTGAGTGTGTGGGAGAGGCAGAGAGAGTGGGGGGAAGGCAGAGAGAGAGAATGGGGGAGAGGCAGAGAGAGTGGGGGAGAGGCAGAGAGAGTGGGCGAGAGGCAGAGAGAGTTGGGGAGAGGCAGAGAATGTGGGGGAGAGGCAGAGAGAGTGGGGGAGAGACAGAGAGAGTGGGGGAGAGGCAGAGAGAGTGGGGGAGAGGCAGAGGGAGTTAGGGAGAGGCAGAGGGAGTGGGGGAGAGACAGAGAGAGTGGGGGAGAGGCAGAGAGAGTGGGGGAGAGGCAGAGGGAGTGGGGGAGAGGCAGAGAGAGAGTGGGGAGAGGCAGTGAGTGAGTGGGGAAGAGGCAGTGAGTGTGTGGGAGAGGCAGAGCGAGTGGGGGAGAGGCAGAGAGAGAGAATGGAGGAGAGGCAGAGAGAGTGGGGGACAGGCAGAGAGAGAGGAGGAGAGGCAGAGAGAGTGGGGGAGAGGCAGAGAGAGTGGAGGAGAGGCAGAGAGAGTGGGGGAGAGGCGGAGAGTGGGGGAGAGGCAGAGAGAGAGTGGGGGAGAGGCAGAGAGAGAGTGGGGGTGAGGCAGAGAGAGTGGGGAGAGGCAGTGAGTGTGTGGGGAAGAGGCAGTGAGTGTGTGGGAGAAGCAGAGAGAGAGTGGCGGTGAGGCAGTGAGTGTAGGGGAGAGGGAGAGAGAGTGGGGGATAGTCAGAGAGAGAGTAGGGGAGAGGCAGAGAGAGAAGGTTAGAGAGGCAGAGAGAGATGGGGAGATTCAGAGAGAGTGGGGGAGAGTCAGAGGGAGTGGGGGAGAGGCCGAGAGAGCGGGAGAGAGGCAGAGAGAGAGTGGGGGAGAGGCAGAGAGAGAGAATGGGGGAGAGGCAGAGAGAGTGGGGGAGAGGCAGGGAGAAAGAGTGGGGGAGAGGCAGAGAGAGTGGGGGAGAGGCAGAGAATGTGGGGGAGAGGCAGAGAGAGTGGGGGAGAGGCAGAGAGAGTGGGGGAGAGGCAGAGAATGTGGGGGAGAGGTAGAGAGAGTGGGGGAGAGTCAGAGAGAGTGAGGCAGAGAGAGAGAGTGGGTGAGAGGCAGAGAGAGAGTGGGGGAGAAACAGAGAGAGAGTGGGGGAGTGGCAGAGAGAGAGTGAGGGAGAGGCAGAGAGAGTGGGAAAGAGGGAGAGTGGGGAAGAGGCAGAGGGAGAGTGGGGAAGAGGGAGAGAGAGGGGGAGAGAGGGAGAGTGGGGAAGAGGCAGAGAGAGAGTGGGGAGGGGCAGAGAGAGAGTGGGGGAGAGGCAGAGAGAGAGTGGGGGAGAGGCAGAGAGAGAGAGTGGGGGAGAGGCAGAGAGGGTGGGGGAGAGGCAGAGAGAGAGTGGGGGATAGGCAGAGGGAGAGTGGGGGAGAGGCAGAGAGAGAGAGGGGGAGAGGCAGAGAGAGAGTGAGGGAGAGGCAGAGAGAGTGGGAAAGAGGGAGAGTGGGGAAGAGGCAGAGGGAGAGTGGGGAAGAGGAAGAGAGAGAGTGGGGAGGGGCAGAGAGAGAGTGGGGGAGAGGCAGAGAGAGAGTGGGGGAGAGGCAGAGAGAGAGTGGGGGACAGGCAGAGAGAGAGTGGGGGAGAGGCAGAGAGAGAGAGTGGGGGAGAGGCAGAGAGGGTGGGGGAGAGGCAGAGAGAGAGTGGGGGAGAGGCAGAGAGAGAGAGTGGAGGAGAGGCAGAGAGAGAGTGGGGGAGAGGCAGAGAGAGAGGGGGGGAAGAGGCAGAGAGAGAGAGTGGGGGAGAGGCAGAGAGAGAGTGGGGGAGAGGCAGAGAGGGTGGGGGAGAGGCAGAGAGAGAGTGGGGGATAGGCAGAGAGAGAGTGGGGGAGAAACAGAGAGAGAGTGGGGGAGAGGCAGAGAGAGAGGGGGGAAGAGGCAGAGAGAGTGGGGGGGACAGTCAGAGAGTGTGAAGGAGAGCCAGAGAGTGTAGGGGAGAGGCAGAGAGAGTGGGGGAGTGGCAGAGAGGGTGGGGGAGAGGCAGAGAGAGAGTGGGGGAGAGGGAATAGGGGAGAGACAGAGAGAGAGTGGGGGAGAGGGAATGGGGGAGAGACAGAGAGAGGGTGGGGGAGAGGCAGAGAGAGTGGGGGAGAGGCAGAGAGAGAGTGGGGGAGAGGCAGAGAGAGAGTGGGGGAGAGGCAGAGAGTGTGAAGGAGAGCCAGGGAGTATAGGGGAGAGGCAGAGAGAGTGGGGGAGTGGCAGAGAGGGTGGGGGAGAGGCAGAGAGAGAGTGGGGGAGAGGCAGAGAGAGAGTGGGGAAGAGGCAGAGAGAGAGGGGGGGAGAGGGAATGGGGGAGAGACAGCGAGAGAGTGGGGGACAGGCAGAGAGTGTGAAGGAGAGCCAGAGAGTGTAGGGGAGAGGCAGAGAGAGTGGGGGAGTGGCAGAGAGAGTGGGGGAGAGGCAGAGAGAGAGTGGGGGAGAGGCAGAGAGAGTGGGGGAGTGACAGAGAGGGTGGGAGAGAGGCAGAGAGAGAGTGGGGGAGAGGTAGTGAGTGTGTGGGGAAGAGGCAGTAAGTGTGTGGGAGAGCCAGAGAGTGTGGGGGAGAGGCAGAGAGAGTGGGGGAGTTGCAGAGAGAGTGGGGGAGAGGCAGAGAGAGTGGGGGAGTTGCAGAGAGAGTGGGGGAGAGGCAGAGAGAGAGTGGGGAAGAGGCAGAGAGAGAGTGGGGAGAGAGAGTGGGGAAGAGGCAGAGAGAGAGAGTGGGGGAGAGGCAGAGAGAGAGTGGGGGAGAGGCAGAGAGTGCGGGGGAAGAGACAGAGAGAGAGTGGGGAAGAGGCAGAGAGAGAGTGGGGGAGAGGCAGAGAGAGTGGGGGAGAGGCAGAGAGAGTGGGGAAGAGGCAGAGAGAGAGTGGGGGAGAGGCAGAGAGAGAGTGGGGGAGAGGCAGAGAGGGTGGTGTAGAGGCAGGGAGAGTGGGGGAGAGGCGGAGAGTGTGGGTGGAAGAGGCAGAGAGAGAGTGGGGGACAGGCAGAGAGTGTGAAGGAGAGTCAGAGAGTGTGGGGGAGAGGCAGAGAGAGTGGGGCAGTGGCAGAGAGAGTGGGGGAGAGGCAGAGAGAGAGTGGGGAAGAGGCAGAAGAGTGGGAGAGAGGCAGAGAGAGAGGGGGAGAGGCAGAGAGAGAGTGGGGGAGAGGCAGAGAGAGGGTGGGGGAGAGGCAGTGAGTGTGTGGGGAAGAGGCAGTGAGTGTGTGGGAGAGCCAGAGAGTGTGAGGGAGAGGCAGAGAGAGTGGGGGAGAGGCAGAGAGAGTGGGGGAGAGGCAGAGGGAGTGGGGGAGAGGCAGAGAGAGACTGGGGAGAGGCAGTGAGTGAGTGGGGAAGAGGCAGTGAGTGTGTGGGAGAGGCAGAGCGAGTGGGGGAGAGGCAGAGAGAGAGAATGGAGGAGAGGCAGAGAGAGTGGGGGACAGGCAGAGAGAGAGGAGGAGAGGCAGAGAGAGTGGGGGAGAGGCAGAGAGAGTGGAGGAGAGGCAGAGAGAGTGGGGGAGAGGCGGAGAGTGGGGGAGAGGCAGAGAGAGAGTGGGGGAGAGGCAGAGAGAGAGTGGGGGTGAGGCAGAGAGAGTGGGGAGAGGCAGTGAGTGTGTGGGGAAGAGGCAGTGAGTGTGGGGGAGAAGCAGAGAGAGAGTGGCGGAGAGGCAGTGAGTGTAGGGGAGAGGGAGAGAGAGTGGGGGATAGTCAGAGAGAGAGTAGGGGAGAGGCAGAGAGAGAAGGTTAGAGAGGCAGAGAGAGATGGGGAGATTCAGAGAGAGTGGGGGAGAGTCAGAGGGAGTGGGGGAGAGGCCGAGAGAGCGGGAGAGAGGCAGAGAGAGAGTGGGGGAGAGGCAGTGAGTGTGTGGGGAAGAGGCAGTGAGTGTGTGGGAGAGGCAGAGAGATTGGGGGAGAGGCAGAGAGAGAGAATGGGGGAGAGGCAGAGAGAGTGGGGGAGAGGCAGGGAGAAAGAGTGGGGGAGAGGCAGAGAGAGTGGGGGAGAGGCAGAGAATGTGGGGGAGAGGCAGAGAGAGTGGGGGAGAGGCAGAGAGAGTGGGGGAGAGGCAGAGAATGTGGGGGAGAGGTAGAGAGAGTGGGGGAGAGTCAGAGAGAGTGAGGCAGAGAGAGAGAGTGGGTGAGAGGCAGAGAGAGAGTGGGGGAGAAACAGAGAGAGAGTGGGGGAGTGGCAGAGAGAGAGTGAGGGAGAGGCAGAGAGAGTGGGAAAGAGGGAGAGTGGGGAAGAGGCAGAGGGAGAGTGGGGAAGAGGGAGAGAGAGGGGGAGAGAGGGAGAGTGGGGAAGAGGCAGAGAGAGAGTGGGGAGGGGCAGAGAGAGAGTGGGGGAGAGGCAGAGAGAGAGTGGGGGAGAGGCAGAGAGAGAGAGTGGGGGAGAGGCAGAGAGGGTGGGGGAGAGGCAGAGAGAGAGTGGGGGATAGGCAGAGGGAGAGTGGGGGAGAGGCAGAGAGAGAGAGGGGGAGAGGCAGAGAGAGAGTGAGGGAGAGGCAGAGAGAGTGGGAAAGAGGGAGAGTGGGGAAGAGGCAGAGGGAGAGTGGGGAAGAGGAAGAGAGAGAGTGGGGAGGGGCAGAGAGAGAGTGGGGGAGAGGCAGAGAGAGAGTGGGGGAGAGGCAGAGAGAGAGTGGGGGACAGGCAGAGAGAGAGTGGGGGAGAGGCAGAGAGAGAGAGTGGGGGAGAGGCAGAGAGGGTGGGGGAGAGGCAGAGAGAGAGTGGGGGAGAGGCAGAGAGAGAGAGTGGAGGAGAGGCAGAGAGAGAGTGGGGGAGAGGCAGAGAGAGAGGGGGGGAAGAGGCAGAGAGAGAGAGTGGGGGAGAGGCAGAGAGAGAGTGGGGGAGAGGCAGAGAGGGTGGGGGAGAGGCAGAGAGAGAGTGGGGGATAGGCAGAGAGAGAGTGGGGGAGAAACAGAGAGAGAGTGGGGGAGAGGCAGAGAGAGAGGGGGGAAGAGGCAGAGAGAGTGGGGGGGACAGTCAGAGAGTGTGAAGGAGAGCCAGAGAGTGTAGGGGAGAGGCAGAGAGAGTGGGGGAGTGGCAGAGAGGGTGGGGGAGAGGCAGAGAGAGAGTGGGGGAGAGGGAATAGGGGAGAGACAGAGAGAGAGTGGGGGAGAGGGAATGGGGGAGAGACAGAGAGAGGGTGGGGGAGAGGCAGAGAGAGTGGGGGAGAGGCAGAGAGAGAGTGGGGGAGAGGCAGAGAGAGAGTGGGGGAGAGGCAGAGAGTGTGAAGGAGAGCCAGGGAGTATAGGGGAGAGGCAGAGAGAGTGGGGGAGTGGCAGAGAGGGTGGGGGAGAGGCAGAGAGAGAGTGGGGGAGAGGCAGAGAGAGAGTGGGGAAGAGGCAGAGAGAGAGGGGGGAGAGGGAATGGGGGAGAGACAGCGAGAGAGTGGGGGACAGGCAGAGAGTGTGAAGGAGAGCCAGAGAGTGTAGGGGAGAGGCAGAGAGAGTGGGGGAGTGGCAGAGAGAGTGGGGGAGAGGCAGAGAGAGAGTGGGGGAGAGGCAGAGAGAGTGGGGGAGTGACAGAGAGGGTGGGAGAGAGGCAGAGAGAGAGTGGGGGAGAGGTAGTGAGTGTGTGGGGAAGAGGCAGTAAGTGTGTGGGAGAGCCAGAGAGTGTGGGGGAGAGGCAGAGAGAGTGGGGGGAGTTGCAGAGAGAGTGGGGGAGAGGCAGAGAGAGTGGGGGAGTTGCAGAGAGAGTGGGGGAGAGGCAGAGAGAGAGTGGGGAAGAGGCAGAGAGAGAGTGGGGAGAGAGAGTGGGGAAGAGGCAGAGAGAGAGAGTGGGGGAGAGGCAGAGAGAGAGTGGGGGAGAGGCAGAGAGTGCGGGGGAAGAGACAGAGAGAGAGTGGGGAAGAGGCAGAGAGAGAGTGGGGGAGAGGCAGAGAGAGTGGGGGAGAGGCAGAGAGAGTGGGGAAGAGGCAGAGAGAGAGTGGGGGAGAGGCAGAGAGAGAGGGGGGAAGAGGCAGAGAGAGTGGGGGGGACAGTCAGAGAGTGTGAAGGAGAGCCAGAGAGTGTAGGGGAGAGGCAGAGAGAGTGGGGGAGTGGCAGAGAGGGTGGGGGAGAGGCAGAGAGAGAGTGGGGGAGAGGGAATAGGGGAGAGACAGAGAGAGAGTGGGGGAGAGGGAATGGGGGAGAGACAGAGAGAGGGTGGGGGAGAGGCAGAGAGAGTGGGGGAGAGGCAGAGAGAGAGTGGGGGAGAGGCAGAGAGAGAGTGGGGGAGAGGCAGAGAGTGTGAAGGAGAGCCAGGGAGTATAGGGGAGAGGCAGAGAGAGTGGGGGAGTGGCAGAGAGGGTGGGGGAGAGGCAGAGAGAGAGTGGGGGAGAGGCAGAGAGAGAGTGGGGAAGAGGCAGAGAGAGAGGGGGGAGAGGGAATGGGGGAGAGACAGCGAGAGAGTGGGGGACAGGCAGAGAGTGTGAAGGAGAGCCAGAGAGTGTAGGGGAGAGGCAGAGAGAGTGGGGGAGTGGCAGAGAGAGTGGGGGAGAGGCAGAGAGAGAGTGGGGGAGAGGCAGAGAGAGTGGGGGAGTGACAGAGAGGGTGGGAGAGAGGCAGAGAGAGAGTGGGGGAGAGGTAGTGAGTGTGTGGGGAAGAGGCAGTAAGTGTGTGGGAGAGCCAGAGAGTGTGGGGGAGAGGCAGAGAGAGTGGGGGAGTTGCAGAGAGAGTGGGGGAGAGGCAGAGAGAGTGGGGGAGTTGCAGAGAGATTGGGGGAGAGGCAGAGAGAGAGTGGGGAAGAGGCAGAGAGAGAGTGGGGAGAGAGAGTGGGGAAGAGGCAGAGAGAGAGAGTGGGGGAGAGGCAGAGAGAGAGTGGGGGAGAGGCAGAGAGTGCGGGGGAAGAGACAGAGAGAGAGTGGGGAAGAGGCAGAGAGAGAGTGGGGGAGAGGCAGAGAGAGTGGGGGAGAGGCAGAGAGAGTGGGGAAGAGGCAGAGAGAGAGTGGGGGAGAGGCAGAGAGAGAGTGGGGGAGAGGCAGAGAGGGTGGTGTAGAGGCAGGGAGAGTGGGGGAGAGGCGGAGAGTGTGGGTGGAAGAGGCAGAGAGAGAGTGGGGGACAGGCAGAGAGTGTGAAGGAGAGTCAGAGAGTGTGGGGGAGAGGCAGAGAGAGTGGGGCAGTGGCAGAGAGAGTGGGGGAGAGGCAGAGAGAGAGTGGGGGAGAGGCAGAAGAGTGGGAGAGAGGCAGAGAGAGAGGGGGAGAGGCAGAGAGAGAGTGGGGGAGAGGCAGAGAGAGGGTGGGGGAGAGGCAGTGAGTGTGTGGGGAAGAGGCAGTGAGTGTGTGGGAGAGCCAGAGAGTGTGAGGGAGAGGCAGAGAGAGTGGGGGAGAGGCAGAGAGAGAGAGTGGGGGAGAGGCAGAGAGAGTGGGGGACAGGCAGAGAGAGAGAAGGAGAGGCAGAGAGAGTGGGGGAGAGGCAGAGAGAGTGGGGGAGAGGCAGAGAGAGTGGAGGAGAGGCAGAGAGAGTTGGGGAGAGGCGGAGAGTGGGGGAGAGGCAGAGAGAGAGTAGGGGAGAGGTAGAGAGAGAGTGGGGGTGAGGCAGAGAGAGTGGGGGAGAGGCAGTGAGTGTGCGGGAGAGGCAGAGATTGTGGGGGGAGAGGCAGTGAGTGTGTGGGGGAGAGGCAGTGAGTGTGGGGGTGAAGCAGAGAGAGAGTGGCGGAGTGGCAGTGAGTGTAGGGCAGAGGCAGAGAGAGTGGGGGATAGTCAGAGAGAGAGTAGGGGAGAGGCAGAGAGAGAGGGGTAGAGAGGCAGAGAGAGATGGGGAGAGGCAGAGAGAGTGGGGGAGAGTCAGAGGGAGTGGGGGAGAGGCAGAGAGATTGGGGGAGAGGCAGAGGGAGTGGGGGAGAGACAGAGAGAGTGGGGGAGAGGTAGAGGGAGTGGGGGAGAGACAGAGGGAGTGGGCGAGAGGCAGTGAGAGAGAGGGGGAAGAGGCAGAGGCAGTGGGAAGAGGCAGATAGAGAGTGGGGGAGAGGCAGAGAGAGAGTGGGGGAGAGGCAGAGAGAGTGGGGGAGAGGCAGTGAGTGTGTGGGGAAGGGGCAGTGAGTGTGGGGGAGAAGCAGAGAGAGAGAGTGGCGGAGAGGCAGTGAGTGTGGGGGAGAGGCAGAGAGAGTGGGGGATAGTCAGAGAGAGAGTAGGGGAGAGGCAGAGAGAGAGGGGTAGAGAGGCAACGAGAGATGGGGAGAGGCAGAGAGAGTGGGGGAGAATCAGAGGGAGTGGGGGAGAGGCAGAGAGAGTGGGGGAGAGGCAGAGGGAGTGGGGGAGAGACAGAGAGTGGGGGAGAGGTAGAGGGAGTGGGGGAGAGACAGAGGGAGTGGGGGAGAGTCAGAGAGAGTCGGTGAGAGGCAGATAGAGAGGGGGGAGAGGCAGAGAGAGAGTGGGGGAGAGGCAGAGAGAGTGGGGAAGAGGCAGAGGTAGTGAGGAGCGGCAGAGAGAGAGTGGGGAAAAGGCAGAGAGAGTGGCGGAGAGAAGAGAGAGTGGGGGAGAGGCCGAGAGAGCGGGAGAGAGGCAGAGAGAGTGTGGGGGAGAGGCAGTGAGTGTGTGGGTAAGAGGCAGTGAGTGTGTGGGAGAGGCAGAGAGAGTGGGGGGAAGGCAGAGAGAGAGAATGGGGGAGAGGCAGAGATAGTGGGGGAGAGGCAGGGAGAAAGAGTGGGGGAGAGGCAGAGAGAGTGGGGGAGAGGCAGAGAGAGTGGGGCGAGAGGCAGAGAGAGTTGGGGAGAGGCAGAGAATGTGGGGGAGAGGCAGAGAGAGTGGGAGAGAGACAGAGAGAGTGGGGGAGAGGCAGAGAGAGTGGGGGAGAGGCAGAGGGAGTTAGGGAGAGGCAGAGGGAGTGGGGGAGAGACAGAGAGAGTGGGGGAGAGGCAGAGAGAGTGGGGGAGAGGCAGAGGGAGTGGGGGAGAGGCAGAGAGAGAGTGGGGAGAGGCAGTGAGTGAGTGGGGAAGAGGCAGTGAGTGTGTGGGAGAGGCAGAGAGAGTGGGGGAGAGGCAGAGAGAGAGAATGGAGGAGAGGCAGAGAGAGTGGGGGACAGGCAGAGAGAGAGGAGGAGAGGCAGAGAGAGTGGGGGAGAGGCAGAGAGAGTGGAGGAGAGGCAGAGAGAGTGGGGGAGAGGCGGAGAGTGGGGGAGAGGCAGAGAGAGAGTGGGGGAGAGGCAGAGAGAGAGTGGGGGTGAGGCAGAGAGAGTGGGGAGAGGCAGTGAGTGTGTGGGGAAGAGGCAGTGAGTGTGGGGGAGAAGCAGAGAGAGAGTGGCGGAGAGGCAGTGAGTGAAGGGGAGAGGGAGAGAGAGTGGGGGATAGTCAGAGAGAGAGTAGGGGAGAGGCAGAGAGAGAAGGTTAGAGAGGCAGAGAGAGATGGGGAGATTCAGAGAGAGTGGGGGGAGAGTCAGAGGGAGTGGGGGAGAGGCCGAGAGAGCGGGAGAGAGGCAGAGAGAGAGTGGGGGAGAGGCAGTGAGTGTGTGGGGAAGAGGCAGTGAGTGTGTGGGAGAGGCAGAGAGATTGGGGGAGAGGCAGAGAGAGAGAATGGGGGAGAGGCAGCGAGAGTGGGGGAGAGGCAGGGAGAAAGGGTGTGGGAGAGGCAGAGAGAGTGGGGGAGAGGCAGAGAATGTGGGGGAGAGGCAGAGAGAGTGGGGGAGAGGCAGAGAATGTGGGGGAGAGGTAGAGAGAGTGGGGGAGAGTCAGAGAGAGTGGGGGAGAGGCAGAGAGAGTGGGGGAGAGGCAGAGAATGTGGGGGAGAGGTAGAGAGATTGAGGGAGAGTCAGAGAGAGTGGGGGAGAGGCAGAGAGAGTGGGGGAGAGGCAGAGGGAGTGGGGGAGAGACAGAGAGAGTGGGAGAGAGGCAGAGAGAGTGGGGGAGAGGCAGAGGGAGTTGGGGAGAGGCAGAGGGAGTGGGGGAGAGACAGAGAGAGTGGGGGAGAGGCAGAGAGAGTGGGGGAGAGGCAGATAGAGTGGGGGAGAGGCAGAGGGAGTGGGGGAGAGGCAGAGAGAGAGAGTGGGGGAGAGGAAGTGAGTGTGTGGGGAAGAGGCAGTGAGTGTGTGGGAGAGCCAGAGAGTGTGAGGGAGAGGCAGAGAGAGTGGGGGAGAGGCAGAGAGAGAGAGTGGAGGAGAGGCAGAGAGAGTGGGGGGACAGGCAGAGAGAGAGGAGGAGAGGCAGAGAGAGTGGGGGAGAGGCAGAGAGAGTGGGTCAGAGGCAGAGAGAGCGGAGGAGAGGCAGAGAGAGTGGGGGAGAGGCGGAGAGTGGGGAAGAGGCAGAGAGAGAATGGGGGTGAGGCAGAGAGAGTGGGGGAGAGGCAGTGAGTGTGGGGGATTGGCAGAGAGAGTGGGGGAGAGGCAGTGAGTGTGTGTGGAAGAGGCAGTGAGTGTGGGGGAGAAGCAGAGAGAGAGTGGCGGAGAGGCAGTGAGTGTAGGGGAGAGGCAGAGAGAGTGGGGGATAGTCAGAGAGAGAGTAGGGGAGAGGCAGAGGGAGAGGGGTAGAGAGGCAGAGAGAGATGGGGAGATTCAGAGAGAGTGGGGGAGAGTCAGAGGGAGTGGGGGAGAGGCCGAGAGAGTGTGGGAGAGGCAGAGGGAGTGGGGGGAGAGGCAGAGAGAGAGTGGGGGAGAGGCAGTGAGTGTGTGGGGAAGAGGCAGTGAGTGTGTGGGAGAGCCAGAGAGTGTGAGGGAGAGGCAGAGAGAGTGGGGGAGAGGCAGAGAGAGAGAGTGGAGGAGAGGCAGAGAGAGTGGGGGACAGGCAGAGAGAGAGGAGGAGAGGCAGAGAGAGTGGGGGAGAGGCAGAGAGAGTGGGGGAGAGGCAGAGAGAGTGGAGGAGAGGCAGAGAGAGTGGGGGAGAGGCGGAGAGTGGGGGAGAGGCAGAGAGAGAGTGGGGGAGAGGCAGAGAGAGAGTGGGGGTGAGGCAGAGAGAGTGGGGGAGAGGCAGTGAGTGTGGGGGAGTGGCAGAGAATGTTGGGGAGAGGCAGTGAGTGTGGGGGAGAGGCAGAGATTGTGGGGGAGAGGCAGTGAGTGTGTGGGGAAGAGGCAGTGAGTGTGGGGGAGAAGCAGAGAGAGAGTGGCGGAGAGGCAGTGAGTGTAGGGGAGAGGCAGAGAGAGTGGGGGATAGTCAGAGAGAGAGTAGGGGAGAGGCAGAGAGAGTGGGGGAGAGTCAGAGGGAGTGGGGGGAGAGGCAGAGAGAGTGGGGGAGAGGCAGGGGAGTGGGGGAGAGACAGAGAGTGGGCGAGAGGTAGAGGGAGTGGGGGAGAGACAGTGGGAATGGGGGGAGAGACAGAGAGAGTGGGCGAGAGGCAGAGAGAGAGAGGGGGAAGAGGCAGAGGCAGTGGGAAGAGGCAGATAGAGAGGGGGGGAGAGGCAGAGAGAGAGTGGGGGAGAGGCAGAGAGAGTGGGGAAGAGGCAGAGGTAGTGGGGAGTGGCAGAGAGAGAGTGGGGAAAAGGCAGAGAGAGTGGCGGAGAGACAGAGAGAGTGGGGGAGAGGCCGAGAGAGCGGGAGAGAGGTAGAGAGAGTGTGGGGGAGAGGCCGAGAGAGTGGGGGAGAGGCAGAGAGAGAGAATGGGGGAGAGGCAGAGAGAGTGGGGGAGAGGCAGGGAGAAAGAGTGGGGGAGAGGCAGAGAGAGTGGGGGAGAGGCAGAGAGAGTGGGGGAGAGGCAGAGAGAGTGGGGGAGAGGCAGAGAATGTGGGGGAGAGGCAGAGAGAGTGGGGGAGAGGCAGAGAGAGTGGGGGAGAGTCAGAGGGAGTGGGGGAGAGGCCGAGAGATGGGGGAGAGGCAGAGAGAGAGTGGGGGAGAGGCAGTGAGTGTGTGGGGAAGAGGCAGTGAGTGTGTGGGAGAGGCAGAGAGAGTGGGGGAGAGGCAGAGAGAGAGAATGGGGGAGAGGCAGAGAGAGTGGGGGAGAGGCAGGGAGAAAGAATGTGGGAGAGGCAGAGAGAGTGGGGGAGAGGCAGAGAGAGTGGGGGAGAGGCAGAGAGAGTGGGGGGAGAGGCAGAGAGAGTGGGAGAGAGTCAGAGGGAGTGGGGGAGAGGCCGAGAGATCGGGGAGAGGCAGAGAGAGAGTGGGGGAGAGGCAGTGAGTGTGTGGGGAAGAGGCAGTGAGTGTGTGGGAGAGGCAGAGAGAGTGGGGGAGAGGCAGAGAGAGAGAATGGGGGAGAGGCAGAGAGAGTGGGGGAGAGGCAGGGAGAAAGAATGTGGGAGAGGCAGAGAGAGTGGGGGAGAGGCAGAGAGAGTGGGGGAGAGGCAGAGAGAGTGGGGGAGTGGCAGAGAGAGTGGGGGAGAGTCAGAGGGAGTGGGGGAGAGGCCGAGAGATGGGGGAGAGGCAGAGAGAGAGTGGGGGGAGAGGCAGTGAGTGTGTGGGGAAGAGGCAGTGAGTGTGTGGGAGAGGCAGAGAGAGTGGGGGAGAGGCAGAGAGAGAGAATGGGGGAGAGGCAGAGAGAGTGGGGGAGAGGCAGGGAGAAAGAATGTGGGAGAGGCAGAGATAGTGGGGGAGAGGCAGAGAGAGTGGGGGGAGAGGCAGAGAGAGTGGGGGAGAGGCAGAGAGAGTGGGGGAGAGTCAGAGGGAGTGGGGGAGAGGCCGAGAGATGGGGGAGAGGCAGAGAGAGAGTGGGGGAGAGGCAGTGAGTGTGTGGGGAAGAGGCAGTGAGTGTGTGGGAGAGGCAGAGAGAGTGGGGGAGAGGCAGAGAGAGAGAATGGGGGAGAGGCAGAGAGAGTGGGGGGAGAGGCAGGGAGAAAGAATGTGGGAGAGGCAGAGAGAGTGGGGGAGAGGCAGAGAGAGTGGGGGAGAGGCAGAGAGAGTGGGGGGAGAGGCAGAGAATGTAGGGGAGAGGTAGAGAGAGAGAGTGGGGGAGAGTCAGAGAGATTGGGGGAGAGGCAGAGAGAGTGGGGGAGAGGCAGAGGGAGTGGGGGAGAGACAGAGAGAGTGGGGGAGAGACAGAGAGAGTGGGGGGAGCGGCAGAGTTAGTTGGGAAGAGGCAGAGAGAGTGGGGGGAGAGGCAGAGGGAGTGGGGGGAGAGGCAGAGAGAGAGTGGGGAGAGGCAGTGAGTGTGTGGGGAAGAGGCAGTGAGTGTGTGGGAGAGCCAGAGAGTGTGAGGGAGAGGCAGAGAGAGTGGGGGAGAGGCAGAGAGAGAGAGTGGAGGAGAGGCAGAGAGAGTGGGGGACAGGCAGAGAGATAGGAGGAGAGGCAGAGAGAGTGGGGGAGAGGCAGAGAGAGTGGGGGAGAGGCAGAGAGAGTGGGGGAGAGGCAGAGAGAGTGGAGGAGAGGCAGAGAGAGTGGGGGAGAGGCGGAGAGTTGGGGAGAGGCAGAGAGAGAGTGGGGGAGAGGCAGAGAGAGAGTGGGGGTGAGGCAGAGAGAGTGGGGGAGAGGCAGTGAGTGTGGAGGAGTGGCAGAGAATGCGGGGGAGAGGCAGTGAGTGTGGGGGAGAGGCTGAGATTGTGGGGGAGAGGCAGTGAGTGTGTGGGGAAGAGGCAGTGAGTGTGGGGGAGAAGCAGAGCGAGAGTGGCGGAGAGGCAGTGAGTGTAGGGGAGAGGCAGAGAGAGTGGGGGATAGTCAGAGAGAGAGTAGGGGAGAGGCAGAGAGAGAGGGGTAGAGAGGCAGAGAGAGATGGGGAGAGGCAGAGAGAGTGGGGGAGAGTCAGAGGGAGTGGGGGAGAGGCAGAGGGAGTGGGGGAGAGGCCGAGGGAGTGTGGGAGAGGCAGAGGGAGTGGGGGAGAGGCAGAGAGAGAGTGGGGGAGAGGCAGTGAGTGTGTGGGGAAGAGGCAGTGAGTGTGTGGGAGAGCCAGAGAGTGTGAGGGAGAGGCAGAGAGAGTGGGGGAGAGGCAGAGAGAGAGAGTGGAGGAGAGGCAGAGAGAGTGGGGGACAGGCAGAGAGAGAGGAGGAGAGGCAGAGAGAGTGGGGGAGAGGCAGAGAGAGTGGGGGAGAGGCAGAGAGAGTGGAGGAGAGGCAGAGAGAGTGGGGGAGAGGCGGAGAGTGGGGGGAGAGGCAGAGAGAGAGTGGGGGAGAGGCAGAGAGAGAGTGGGGGTGAGGCAGAGAGAGTGGGGGAGAGGCAGTGAGTGTGGGGGAGTGGCAGAGAATGTTGGGGAGAGGCAGTGAGTGTGGGGGAGAGGCAGAGATTGTGGGGGAGAGGCAGTGAGTGTGTGGGGAAGAGGCAGTGAGTGTGGGGGAGAAGCAGAGAGAGAGTGGCGGAGAGGCAGTGAGTGTAGGGGAGAGGCAGAGAGAGTGGGGGATAGTCAGAGAGAGAGTAGGGGAGAGGCAGAGAGAGAGGGGTAGAGAGGCAGAGAGAGATGGGGAGAGGCAGAGAGAGTGGGGGAGAGTCAGAGAGAATGGGGGAGAGGCAGAGAGAGTGGGGGAGAGGCAGGGAGAAAGAATGTGGGAGAGGCAGAGATAGTGGGGGAGAGGCAGAGAGAGTGGGGGAGAGGCAGAGAGAGTGGGGGGAGAGGCAGAGAGAGTGGGGGAGAGTCAGAGGGAGTGGGGGAGAGGCCGAGAGATGGGGGAGAGGCAGAGAGAGAGTGGGGGGAGAGGCAGTGAGTGTGTGGGGAAGAGGCAGTGAGTGTGTGGGAGAGGCAGAGAGAGTGGGGGAGAGGCAGAGAGAGAGAATGGGGGAGAGGCAGAGAGAGTGGGGGAGAGGCAGGGAGAAAGAATGTGGGAGAGGCAGAGAGAGTGCGGGAGAGGCAGAGAGAGTGGGGGAGAGGCAGAGAGAGTGGGGGAGAGGCAGAGAATGTAGGGGAGAGGTAGAGAGAGTGGGGGAGAGTCAGAGAGATTGGGGGAGAGGCAGAGAGAGTGGGGGAGAGGCAGAGGGGAGTGGGGGAGAGACAGAGAGAGTGGGGGGAGAGACAGAGAGAGTGGGGAGCGGCAGAGTTAGTTGGGAAGAGGCAGAGAGAGTGGGGGAGAGGCAGAGGGGAGTGGGGGAGAGGCAGAGAGAGAGTGGGGAGAGGCAGTGAGTGTGTGGGGAAGAGGCAGTGAGTGTGTGGGAGAGCCAGAGAGTGTGAGGGAGAGGCAGAGAGAGTAGGGGAGAGGCAGAGAGAGAGAGTGGAGGAGAGGCAGAGAGAGTGGGGGGACAGGCAGAGAGATAGGAGGAGAGGCAGAGAGAGTGGGGGAGAGGCAGAGAGAGTGGGGGAGAGGCAGAGAGAGTGGGGGAGAGGCAGAGAGAGTGGAGGAGAGGCAGAGAGAGTGGGGGAGAGGCGGAGAGTTGGGGAGAGGCAGAGAGAGAGTGGGGGAGAGGCAGAGAGAGAGTGGGGGTGAGGCAGAGAGAGTGGGGGAGAGGCAGTGAGTGTGGAGGAGTGGCAGAGAATGTGGGGGAGAGGCAGTGAGTGTGGGGGAGAGGCTGAGATTGTGGGGGAGAGGCAGTGAGAGTGTGGGGAAGAGGCAGTGAGTGTGGGGGAGAAGCAGAGAGAGAGTGGCGGAGAGGCAGTGAGTGTAGGGGAGAGGCAGAGAGAGTGGGGGATAGTCAGAGAGAGAGTAGGGGAGAGGCAGAGAGAGAGGGGTAGAGAGGCAGAGAGAGATGGGGAGAGGCAGAGAGAGTGGGGGGAGAGTCAGAGGGAGTGGGGGAGAGGCAGAGGGAGTGGGGGAGAGGCCGAGGGAGTGTGGGAGAGGCAGAGGGAGTGGGGGAGAGGCAGAGAGAGAGTGGGGGAGAGGCAGTGAGTGTGTGGGGAAGAGGCAGTGAGTGTGTGGGAGAGCCAGAGAGTGTGAGGGAGAGGCAGAGAGAGTGGGGGAGAGGCAGAGAGAGAGAGTGGAGGAGAGGCAGAGAGAGTGGGGGACAGGCAGAGAGAGAGGAGGAGAGGCAGAGAGAGTGGGGGAGAGGCAGAGAGAGTGGGGGAGAGGCAGAGAGAGTGGAGGAGAGGCAGAGAGAGTGGGGGAGAGGCGGAGAGTGGGGGGAGAGGCAGAGAGAGAGTGGGGGAGAGGCAGAGAGAGAGTGGGGGTGAGGCAGAGAGAGTGGGGGGAGAGGCAGTGAGTGTGTGGGAGTGGCAGAGAATGTTGGGGAGAGGCAGTGAGTGTGGGGGAGAGGCAGAGATTGTGGGGGAGAGGCAGTGAGTGTGTGGGGAAGAGGCAGTGAGTGTGGGGGAGAAGCAGAGAGAGAGTGGCGGAGAGGCAGTGAGTGTAGGGGAGAGGCAGAGAGAGTGGGGGATAGTCAGAGAGAGAGTAGGGGAGAGGCAGAGAGAGTGGGGGAGAGTTAGAGGGAGTGGGGGGAGAGGCAGAGAGAGTGGGGGAGAGGCAGGGGAGTGGGGGAGAGACAGAGAGTGGGCGAGAGGTAGAGGGAGTGGGGGAGAGACAGTGGGAATGGGGGAGAGACAGAGAGAGTGGGCGAGAGGCAGAGAGAGAGAGGGGGAAGAGGCAGAGGCAGTGGGAAGAGGCAGAGAATGTGGGGGAGAGGCAGAGAGAGTGGGGGAGAGTCAGAGAGAGTGGGGGGAGAGTCAGAGGGAGTGGGGGGAGAGGCCGAGAGATGGGGGAGAGGCAGAGAGAGAGTGGGGGAGAGGCAGTGAGTGTGTGGGGAAGAGGCAGTGAGTGTGTGGGAGAGGCAGAGAGAGTGGGGGAGAGGCAGAGAGAGAGAATGGGGGAGAGGCAGAGAGAGTGGGGGAGAGGCAGGGAGAAAGAATGTGGGAGAGGCAGAGAGAGTGGGGGAGAGGCAGAGAGAGTGGGGGAGAGGCAGAGAGAGTGGGGGAGAGGCAGAGAGAGTGGGAGAGAGTCAGAGGGAGTGGGGGAGAGGCCGAGAGATCGGGGAGAGGCAGAGAGAGAGTGGGGGAGAGGCAGTGAGTGTGTGGGGAAGAGGCAGTGAGTGTGTGGGAGAGGCAGAGAGAGTGGGGGGAGAGGCAGAGAGAGAGAATGGGGGAGAGGCAGAGAGAGTGGGGGAGAGGCAGGGAGAAAGAATGTGGGAGAGGCAGAGAGAGTGGGGGAGAGGCAGAGAGAGTGGGGGAGAGGCAGAGAGAGTGGGGGAGTGGCAGAGAGAGTGGGGGAGAGTCAGAGGGAGTGGGGGAGAGGCCGAGAGATGGGGGAGAGGCAGAGAGAGAGTGGGGGAGAGGCAGTGAGTGTGTGGGGAAGAGGCAGTGAGTGTGTGGGAGAGGCAGAGAGAGTGGGGGAGAGGCAGAGAGAGAGAATGGGGGAGAGGGCAGAGAGAGTGGGGGAGAGGCAGGGAGAAAGAATGTGGGAGAGGCAGAGATAGTGGGGGAGAGGCAGAGAGAGTGGGGGAGAGGCAGAGAGAGTGGGGAGAGGCAGAGAGAGTGGGGGAGAGTCAGAGGGAGTGGGGGAGAGGCCGAGAGATGGGGGAGAGGCAGAGAGAGAGTGGGGGAGAGGCAGTGAGTGTGTGGGGAAGAGGCAGTGAGTGTGTGGGAGAGGCAGAGAGAGTGGGGGAGAGGCAGAGAGAGAGAATGGGGGAGAGGCAGAGAGAGTGGGGGAGAGGCAGGGAGAAAGAATGTGGGAGAGGCAGAGAGAGTGGGGGAGAGGCAGAGAGAGTGGGGGAGAGGCAGAGAGAGTGGAGGAGAGGCAGAGAATGTAGGGGAGAGGTAGAGAGAGTGGGGGAGAGTCAGAGAGATTGGGGGAGAGGCAGAGAGAGT
>JANJGN010003789.1:35000-40367 GCA_026770705.1 Isurus oxyrinchus | reverse complement strand
GCCGGCCAGGCGCGCGTCGCCTTTGCAACTAACACTTTTTTCCCATGTTTCTGCACGCACTCTGTGTTCACTCGGGCCTTGTCAAACACTGCGTGCGACCCATGGGGTCTCAGGCACCCTGCCATGTATGCCTGTGAACAGAATTGCTGTTCTTTTCAAAGTGCACCGCCGGGTGACACTTTGTCTTTTTTACCATCATTAAGTCACACCAGCCACCAGGTGAAACTTTCAGATTATTTTTGTTCAAAGGAAGCAACAGGTTGGCGCTCGCACGGAAGGAAGCCTGCAGCCGGCGTGCGTCGCCTGCGTTCAACAGGGTTCTGGGCACGCACTTTGGCAACCCAAGGGGGACTAATGAACAGACTTTGTGTTTTATTCATCATGAAGGACACCGCCAGGTGACACTTAAGAGAATATTTCTGTTTAGGATATATATACATATATACATCTGTTCATGTCGCCACAAAATTATTGAAACCAGGGTTACCACCGGCCTGGGGCCCCGGACGATTTTTCAGACCGACAACATAGCTCGGAAAGCCGCATAAATTGCACTTACATCGTCATTTTGGACTTCCGAGAGGTCATTGGAAGGTGTTCTATTTGAAATAGTTGACCTTCCTCAAAGTCGCACTTTTTTAGGCATTTTTAAAGTGTGACCGTTGCCTTAAAATGTTCTGAAAAATCGTGTCCCCGAAATTCTCCGGGTACCCCGCCAATCCCCCCGGCCAACAATTGCACCCGAGAGGTGGGGCGGTAGCCCTACCGTCCAGGAGGCCTCAAAAGCCCGCAAAGCGCCATTTTGCCGTTTCCTCTTCGGGAGAACCGAAGGGAAATCATTAATGAGCTGGACGAGTACCATGCCAAAAATTGCAACCGACCCAGCCGTCGGGCCGATTCGCTACTCTCAGGGGGAATACCCCCACTGCGAGCCGGGCAAGAGCCTCGGATTCGACGCCATACGCTTCCGTCTGAGCACGGATTTTCTTCTCCCGGGCCCAGGAGACACTTCCACGGCCGGCGAATGCAATCTGGGGTGCATTTTATTTATTAGTTACTGATTTCTCTTCCAAACTTGCCTCTGCCACAGACTTAAGTCCAAATGGTTAATGATTTCTCCGCCACACTTGCCTCGCTGCCAGAGACTAAGTCCAAACGGTTAATGATTTCTCCGCCACACTTGCCTCGCTGCCAGAGACTAAGTCCAAATGGTTAATGATTTCTGCACCACACTTGCCTCTCTGCCAGAGACGAAGTCCAAACGGTTAATGATTTCTCCGCCACACTTGCCTCGCTGCCAGAGACTAAGTCCAAATGGTTAATGATTTCTGCACCACACTTGCCTCGCTGCCAGAGACGAAGTCCAAACGGTTAATGATTTCTCCGCCACACTTGCCTCGCTGCCAGAAACTAAGTCCAAATGGTTAATGATTTCTCCACTGCACTTGCCTCTGTGCCAGAGACGAAGTCCAAATGGTTAATGATTTCTGCACCACACTTGCCTCTCTGCCAGAGACGAAGTCCAAACGGTTAATGATTTCTGCGCCACACTTGCCTCGCTGCCAGAGACTAAGTCCAAATGGTTAATGATTTCTGCACCACACTTGCCTCGCTGCCAGAGACTAAGTCCAAATGGTTAATGATTTCTGCACCACACTTGCCTCTCTGCCAGAGACTAAGTCCCAAACGGTTAATGATTTCTCCGCCACACTTGCCTCGCTGCCAGAGACTAAGTCCAAACGGTTAATGATTTCTGCACCACACTTGCTCTCTGCCAGAGACGAAGTCCAAACGGTTAATGATTTCTCCGCCACACTTGCCTCGCTGCCAGAGACTAAGTCCAAATGGTTAATGATTTCTCCACTGCACTTGCCTCTGTGCCAGAGACGAGTCCAAATGGTTAATGATTTCTGCACCACACTTGCCTCTCTGCCAGAGACGAAGTCCAAACGGTTAATGATTTCTGCGCCACACTTGCCTCGCTGCCAGAGACTAAGTCCAAATGGTTAATGATTTCTCCGCCACACCTTGCCTCGCTGCCAGAGACTAAGTCCAAATGGTTAATGATTTCTGCACCACACTTGCCTCGCTGCCAGAGACTAAGTCCAAATGGTTAATGATTTCTGCACCACACTTGCCTCTCTGCCAGAGACGAAGTCCAAATGGTTAATGATTTCTCAGGGCCACTGTCCCATTGGTTAGCCATTTCTCCAGAGGCTTACCGAGGCCAACCTGCGATATCTCGCGGACCCGGAGGCCCCGTTGCACGTCCTGCACATTCAGTCCGAGGTGCATTGGTTACCCATTTCTCCAGAAGCTTACCGAAGGCACACCGTCACACCTCGCGGGCCCCGAGGCCACTTTCCCCGGTGCGCAAATTCAATCCGAGGTGCATTGCCCTTAGCCGCCTTCTCCGGCCGGCTTCGGGTGCGTTTCCGGGGCTCCGACCGGGGCAAATCCGGTCCCCGGGGGCCAGTGGGAGCCGTCCCCGGGCACGCCCGGGCTTCCGGTCCGCCGCTTTCCGTGACCGACCGAAAGACGGTAAAAAATGCCGAAAATGGACAAAAATGGCCGACGGCGGGGCCTCCTGGTCGGTTAGGCGGCAGCCTGGATCGGTCCCTGCGGACCTGGAGGCTCGAGACGGCACTCGGAGCTGTCGACCGATTCTCGACTTGCCACCTCCTACCATTCTGCAGATACCCCGCCAACCCCCCCAGCCAGCAAATGCAGCCGAGATGTCGGTCGGTAGTCCAGCCGCCGAGGAGGCCTCGAAAGCCCGCGACACCTCCTTTCGCCGTTTCCCCATCGGGGAGAACCGAGGGGAAATCATTATCTAGCTCCGGCAGCCCCCCTCCAACAATTGCAACCCGCCCCGTGGCCGGGCCGATTCGCCCCGCCTAGCGGGAATGCCTCCACCGGGGGCCCGGCAGAAGCTTCGGATCCGACCTCATGGACTTCCGTCTTGGCACGGATTTCCCTCACACGGGCCCAGGGGCCACTTCCCCCGGCCTTCGGACGCAGCCGGAGGTGCATCGGGCCGAAGCCGCCTTCCGGCCGGCTTCCGGAGGTTTCCGGGGCAAACTCCGGTCCTCCCGGCGAGGGGGAGCCTTCCCCGTGCACGCCCGGGTGTCAGGCCGCCGCTTTTCTTGACCGGCCGAAAGAGGCGGAAAAATGCCGAAAATGACCAAAAATGGCCGACGGCGGGGCCTCCCGGTCGGTTTGGCGGCAGCCTGGGTCGGTCCCTGCAGACCTGGAGGCTCGAGAAGGCACTTGGCGAAGTCGACCCATTCTCGATTTGCCACCTCCTCCTATTCTGCAGATAGCCCGCCAACCTCCACAGCCAGCAAATGCAACCGTCATTCAGGCCGACGACCCTCCGGTAGTCATGCCGAGGGAAGAGGCACCGAAGCCCCGCCAGGCCTTCCGGATTGCACCCGCTCCCCGACCGGTTCTTTTTCAAAAAAGGGCCCAGGAGCCCGGATTATTTTAGGACGCGCTCGGGACCGCCCTGAGGGACACCGAACACCCAACCTTTCCCCGGGTCGACCCTCCCCGCCTCGGCCACCGGGGGGGGGGGTCGAACCGGATCACCGGTTAATGATTTCCCCCTGCTCGGACTCGGCTGTTTCTCAACCGCGCTTGCCCGGCTCGGCCCCCAGCCCCGGCCCCTCACGTGGGGGCCCTGAATACGCCCCCCGGCAGCCATCTTGGCCCGCCGGCCCGGTATTTTAGGCCGTTTCGACCCTTCCCTGCCCGCTGGCTGACTGGTTCACCATGTCCCCATTCTGCGCTTAGACTTTCAGCTGCTCGGGATGCCGGCTGATGACGGCTCCCGTACGACCGGGCGGGCGGCTCCAACTACCGGCCGCTGCCCGGCCTGCTAACCCGTTAAGCATTTCCCCCGTCCTGCACACATTCCCTGGACCTGCTGGTGTGTTCTGCAGCTAACTGCACCCCCTACGACCGGGCGGGAGGCTATGATTACTGGTCGGCTGCCCTGCCAGGTAACCGCTTAACCGATTCCCCGTTTGGTACTGAGTCCCTGGACCTGCTGGTGTGTTCTGCAGTTAACTGCACACCTATGACCGGGCGGGGAGGCTATAAATACCGGCCGGCAGCCCAGCCTGCTAACCGGCTGCCCGTGTTCCCCATTCGGTACTTAGTCCGTGGACCTGCTGGTGTGTTCTGCAGCTAACTGCACCCCTATGACCGGGCGGGAGGCTGTAAATACCGGCCGGCAGCCCAGCCTGCTAACCGGCTGCCCGTGTCCCCATTCCGTACTGAGTCCCTGGACCTGCCTGGTGTGTTCTGCAGCTAACTGCACCCCTATGACCGGGCGGGAGGCTGTAATTACCGGCCGGCAGCCCTGCCTGCTGACCGGCTGCCCGTGTCCTCATTCTGTACTTAGTCCCTTGGACATGCTGGTGTGTTCTGCAGCTAACTGCACCCCTATGGCCGGGCGGGAGGCTGTAAATACCGGCCGGCAGCCCAGCCTGCTAACCGGCTGCCCATGTCCCCATTCCGTGCTGAGTCCCTGGACCTGCTGGTGTGTTCTGCAGCTAACTGCACCCCTATGACCGGGCGGGAGGCTGTAAATACCGGCCGGCAGCCCAGCCTGCTAACCGGCTGCCCATGTCCCCATTCCGTGCTGAGTCCCCTGGACCTGCTGGTGTGTTCTGCAGCTAACTGAACCCCGATGACCGGGCGGGAGGCTGTAATTACCGGCCGGCAGCCCTGCCTGCTAACCGACTGCCCGTGTCCCCATTCGGTACTTAGTCCGTGGACCTGCTGGTGTGTTCTGCAGCTAACTGCACCCCTATGACCGGGCGGGAGGCTGTAATTACCGGCCGGCAGCCCTGCCTGCTAACCAGCTGCCCGTGTCCCCATTCTGTCCTTAGTCCTTGGACCTGCTGGTGTGTTCTGCAGCTAACTGCACCCCTATGACCGGGCGGGAGGCTGTAATTACCGGCCGGCAGCCCTGCCTGCTAACTGGCTGCCCGTGTCCCCATTCTGTCCTTAGTCCTTGGACCTGCTGGTGTGTTCTGCAGCTAACTGCACCCCTATGGCAGGCCGGCATCCCTGCCTGCTGACCGGCTGCCCGTGTCCTCATTCTGTACTTAGTCCTTGGACCTGCTGGTGTGTTCTGCAGCTAACTGCACCCCTATGACCGGGCGGGAGGCTGTAATTACCGGCCGGCAGCCCTGCCTGCTGACCGCTGCCCGTGTCCTCATTCTGTACTTAGTCCTTGGACCTGCTGGTGTGTTCTGCAGCTGACTGCGCCTCTATTACCCGGCGGGAGGCTATAATTACCGGTCGGCTGCCTTGTCTGCTAACTGGTTCACAGGTTCCCCTGTGCCGTACATATCC
>JANJGN010003789.1:17500-22500 GCA_026770705.1 Isurus oxyrinchus | reverse complement strand
AAGCCTGCAGCCGGCGTGCGTCGCCTGCGTTCAACAGGGTTCTGGGCACGCACTTTGGCAACCCAAGGGGACTAATGAACAGACTTTGTGTTTTATTCATCATGAAGGACACCGCCAGGTGACACTTAAGAGAATATTTCTGTTTAGGATATATATACATATATACATCTGTTCATGTCGCCACAAAATTATTGAAACCAGGGTTACCACCGGCCTGGGCCCCGGACGATTTTTCAGACCGACAACATAGCTCGGAAAGCCCGCATAAATTGCACTTACATCGTCATTTTGGACTTCCGAGAGGTCATTGGAAGGTGTTCTATTTGAAATAGTTGACCTTCCTCAAAGTCGCACTTTTTTAGGCATTTTTAAAGTGTGACCGTTGCCTTAAAATGTTCTGAAAATCGTGTCCCCGAAATTCTCCGGGTACCCCGCCAATCCCCCCGGCCAACAATTGCACCCGAGAGGTGGGGCGGTAGCCCTACCGTCCAGGAGGCCTCAAAAGCCCGCAAAGCGCCATTTTGCCGTTTCCTCTTCGGGAGAACCGAAGGGAAATCATTAATGAGCTGGACGAGTACCATGCCAAAAATTGCAACCGACCCAGCCGTCGGGCCGATTCGCTACTCTCAGGGGGAATACCCCCACTGCGAGCCGGGCAAGAGCCTCGGATTCGACGCCATACGCTTCCGTCTGAGCACGGATTTTCTTCTCCCGGGCCCAGGAGACACTTTCCACGGCCGGCGAATGCAATCTGGGGTGCATTTTATTTATTAGTTACTGATTTCTCTTCCAAACTTGCCTCTGCCACAGACTTAAGTCCAAATGGTTAATGATTTCTCCGCCACACTTGCCTCGCTGCCAGAGACTAAGTCCAAACGGTTAATGATTTCTCCGCCACACTTGCCTCGCTGCCAGAGACTAAGTCCAAATGGTTAATGATTTCTGCACCACACTTGCCTCTCTGCCAGAGACGAAGTCCAAACGGTTAATGATTTCTCCGCCACACTTGCCTCGCTGCCAGAGACTAAGTCCAAATGGTTAATGATTTCTGCACCACACTTGCCTCGCTGCCAGAGACGAAGTCCAAACGGTTAATGATTTCTCCGCCACACTTGCCTCGCTGCCAGAAACTAAGTCCAAATGGTTAATGATTTCTCCACTGCACTTGCCTCTGTGCCAGAGACGAAGTCCAAATGGTTAATGATTTCTGCACCACACTTGCCTCTCTGCCAGAGACGAAGTCCAAACGGTTAATGATTTCTGCGCCACACTTGCCTCGCTGCCAGAGACTAAGTCCAAATGGTTAATGATTTCTGCACCACACTTGCCTCGCTGCCAGAGACTAAGTCCAAATGGTTAATGATTTCTGCACCACACTTGCCTCTCTGCCAGAGACTAAGTCCAAACGGTTAATGATTTCTCCGCCACACTTGCCTCGCTGCCAGAGACTAAGTCCAAACGGTTAATGATTTCTGCACCACACTTGCCTCTCTGCCAGAGACGAAGTCCAAACGGTTAATGATTTCTCCGCCACACTTGCCTCGCTGCCAGAGACTAAGTCCAAATGGTTAATGATTTCTCCACTGCACTTGCCTCTGTGCCAGAGACGAAGTCCAAATGGTTAATGATTTCTGCACCACACTTGCCTCTCTGCCAGAGACGAAGTCCAAACGGTTAATGATTTCTGCGCCACACTTGCCTCGCTGCCAGAGACTAAGTCCAAATGGTTAATGATTTCTCCGCCACACTTGCCTCGCTGCCAGAGACTAAGTCCAAATGGTTAATGATTTCTGCACCACACTTGCCTCGCTGCCAGAGACTAAGTCCAAATGGTTAATGATTTCTGCACCACACTTGCCTCTCTGCCAGAGACGAAGTCCAAATGGTTAATGATTTCTCAGGGCCACTGTCCCATTGGTTAGCCATTTCTCCAGAGGCTTACCGAGGCCAACCTGCGATATCTCGCGGACCCGGAGGCCCCGTTGCACGTCCTGCACATTCAGTCCGAGGTGCATTGGTTACCCATTTCTCCAGAAGCTTACCGAAGGCACACCGTCACACCTCGCGGGCCCCGAGGCCACTTTCCCCGGTGCGCAAATTCAATCCGAGGTGCATTGCCCTTAGCCGCCTTCTCCGGCCGGCTTCGGGTGCGTTTCCGGGGCTCCGACCGGGGCAAATCCGGTCCCCGGGGCCAGTGGGAGCCGTCCCCGGGCACGCCCGGGCTTCCGGTCGCCGCTTTCCGTGACCGACCGAAAGACGGTAAAAAATGCCGAAAATGGACAAAAATGGCCGACGGCGGGGCCTCCTGGTCGGTTAGGCGGCAGCCTGGATCGGTCCCTGCGGACCTGGAGGCTCGAGACGGCACTCGGAGCTGTCGACCGATTCTCGACTTGCCACCTCCTACCATTCTGCAGATACCCCGCCAACCCCCCCAGCCAGCAAATGCAGCCGAGATGTCGGTCGGTAGTCCAGCCGCCGAGGAGGCCTCGAAAGCCCGCGACACCTCCTTTCGCCGTTTCCCCATCGGGAGAACCGAGGGGAAATCATTATCTAGCTCCGGCAGCCCCCCTCCAACAATTGCAACCCGCCCCGTGGCCGGGCCGATTCGCCCCGCCTAGCGGGAATGCCTCCACCGGGGGCCCGGCAGAAGCTTCGGATCCGACCTCATGGACTTCCGTCTTGGCACGGATTTCCCTCACACGGGCCCAGGGGCCACTTCCCCCGGCCTTCGGACGCAGCCGGAGGTGCATCGGGCCGAAGCCGCCTTCCCGGCCGGCTTCCGGAGGTTTCCGGGGCAAACTCCGGTCCTCCCGGCGAGGGGGAGCCTTCCCCGTGCACGCCCGGGTGTCAGGCCGCCGCTTTTCTTGACCGGCCGAAAGAGGCGAAAAATGCCGAAAATGACCAAAAATGGCCGACGGCGGGGCCTCCCGGTCGGTTTGGCGGCAGCCTGGGTCGGTCCCTGCAGACCTGGAGGCTCGAGAAGGCACTTGGCGAAGTCGACCCATTCTCGATTTGCCACCTCCTCCTATTCTGCAGATAGCCCGCCAACCTCCACAGCCAGCAAATGCAACCGTCATTCAGGCCGACGACCCTCCGGTAGTCATGCCGAGGAAGAGGCACCGAAGCCCCGCCAGGCCTTCCGGATTGCACCCGCTCCCCGACCGGTTCTTTTTCAAAAAAGGGCCCAGGAGCCCGGATTATTTTAGGACGCGCTCGGGACCGCCCTGAGGGACACCGAACACCCAACCTTTCCCCGGGTCGACCCTCCCCGCCTCGGCCACCGGGGGGGGGGTCGAACCGGATCACCGGTTAATGATTTCCCCCTGCTCGGACTCGGCTGTTTCTCAACCGCGCTTGCCCGGCTCGGCCCCCAGCCCCGGCCCCTCACGTGGGGGCCCTGAATACGCCCCCCGGCAGCCATCTTGGCCCGCCGGCCCGGTATTTTAGGCCGTTTCGACCCTTCCCTGCCCGCTGGCTGACTGGTTCACCATGTCCCCATTCTGCGCTTAGACTTTTCAGCTGCTCGGGATGCCGGCTGATGACGGCTCCCGTACGACCGGGCGGGCGGCTCCAACTACCGGCCGGCTGCCCGGCCTGCTAACCCGTTAAGCATTTCCCCGTCCTGCACACATTCCCTGGACCTGCTGGTGTGTTCTGCAGCTAACTGCACCCCTACGACCGGGCGGGAGGCTATGATTACTGGTCGGCTGCCCTGCCAGGTAACCGCTTAACCGATTCCCCGTTTGGTACTGAGTCCCTGGACCTGCTGGTGTGTTCTGCAGTTAACTGCACACCTATGACCGGGCGGGAGGCTATAAATACCGGCCGGCAGCCCAGCCTGCTAACCGGCTGCCCGTGTCCCCATTCGGTACTTAGTCCGTGGACCTGCTGGTGTGTTCTGCAGCTAACTGCACCCCTATGACCGGGCGGGAGGCTGTAAATACCGGCCGGCAGCCCAGCCTGCTAACCGGCTGCCCGTGTCCCCATTCCGTACTGAGTCCCTGGACCTGCTGGTGTGTTCTGCAGCTAACTGCACCCCTATGACCGGGCGGGAGGCTGTAATTACCGGCCGGCAGCCCTGCCTGCTGACCGGCTGCCCGTGTCCTCATTCTGTACTTAGTCCTTGGACATGCTGGTGTGTTCTGCAGCTAACTGCACCCCTATGGCCGGGCGGGAGGCTGTAAATACCGGCCGGCAGCCCAGCCTGCTAACCGGCTGCCCATGTCCCCATTCCGTGCTGAGTCCCTGGACCTGCTGGTGTGTTCTGCAGCTAACTGCACCCCTATGACCGGGCGGGAGGCTGTAAATACCGGCCGGCAGCCCAGCCTGCTAACCGGCTGCCCATGTCCCCATTCCGTGCTGAGTCCCTGGACCTGCTGGTGTGTTCTGCAGCTAACTGAACCCCGATGACCGGGCGGGAGGCTGTAATTACCGGCCGGCAGCCCTGCCTGCTAACCGACTGCCCGTGTCCCCATTCGGTACTTAGTCCGTGGACCTGCTGGTGTGTTCTGCAGCTAACTGCACCCCTATGACCGGGCGGGAGGCTGTAATTACCGGCCGGCAGCCCTGCCTGCTAACCAGCTGCCCGTGTCCCCATTCTGTCCTTAGTCCTTGGACCTGCTGGTGTGTTCTGCAGCTAACTGCACCCCTATGACCGGGCGGGAGGCTGTAATTACCGGCCGGCAGCCCTGCCTGCTAACTGGCTGCCCGTGTCCCCATTCTGTCCTTAGTCCTTGGACCTGCTGGTGTGTTCTGCAGCTAACTGCACCCCTATGGCAGGCCGGCATCCCTGCCTGCTGACCGGCTGCCCGTGTCCTCATTCTGTACTTAGTCCTTGGACCTGCTGGTGTGTTCTGCAGCTAACTGCACCCCTATGACCGGGCGGGAGGCTGTAATTACCGGCCGGCAGCCCTGCCTGCTGACCGGCTGCCCGTGTCCTCATTCTGTACTTAGTCCTTGGACCTGCTGGTGTGTTCTGCAGCTGACTGCGCCTCTATTAC
>JANJGN010003789.1:0-5000 GCA_026770705.1 Isurus oxyrinchus | reverse complement strand
AAGTCACACCAGCCACCAGGTGAAACTTTCAGATTATTTTTGTTCAAAGGAAGCAACAGGTTGGCGCTCGCACGGAAGGAAGCCTGCAGCCGGCGTGCGTCGCCTGCGTTCAACAGGGTTCTGGGCACGCACTTTGGCAACCCAAGGGGACTAATGAACAGACTTTGTGTTTTATTCATCATGAAGGACACCGCCAGGTGACACTTAAGAGAATATTTCTGTTTAGGATATATATACATATATACATCTGTTCATGTCGCCACAAAATTATTGAAACCAGGGTTACCACCGGCCTGGGCCCCGGACGATTTTTCAGACCGACAACATAGCTCGGAAAGCCCGCATAAATTGCACTTACATCGTCATTTTGGACTTCCGAGAGGTCATTGGAAGGTGTTCTATTTGAAATAGTTGACCTTCCTCAAAGTCGCACTTTTTTAGGCATTTTTAAAGTGTGACCGTTGCCTTAAAATGTTCTGAAAATCGTGTCCCCGAAATTCTCCGGGTACCCCGCCAATCCCCCCGGCCAACAATTGCACCCGAGAGGTGGGGCGGTAGCCCTACCGTCCAGGAGGCCTCAAAAGCCCGCAAAGCGCCATTTTGCCGTTTCCTCTTCGGGAGAACCGAAGGGAAATCATTAATGAGCTGGACGAGTACCATGCCAAAAATTGCAACCGACCCAGCCGTCGGGCCGATTCGCTACTCTCAGGGGGAATACCCCCACTGCGAGCCGGGCAAGAGCCTCGGATTCGACGCCATACGCTTCCGTCTGAGCACGGATTTTCTTCTCCGGGCCCAGGAGACACTTTCCACGGCCGGCGAATGCAATCTGGGGTGCATTTTATTTATTAGTTACTGATTTCTCTTCCAAACTTGCCTCTGCCACAGACTTAAGTCCAAATGGTTAATGATTTCTCCGCCACACTTGCCTCGCTGCCAGAGACTAAGTCCAAACGGTTAATGATTTCTCCGCCACACTTGCCTCGCTGCCAGAGACTAAGTCCAAATGGTTAATGATTTCTGCACCACACTTGCCTCTCTGCCAGAGACGAAGTCCAAACGGTTAATGATTTCTCCGCCACACTTGCCTCGCTGCCAGAGACTAAGTCCAAATGGTTAATGATTTCTGCACCACACTTGCCTCGCTGCCAGAGACGAAGTCCAAACGGTTAATGATTTCTCCGCCACACTTGCCTCGCTGCCAGAAACTAAGTCCAAATGGTTAATGATTTCTCCACTGCACTTGCCTCTGTGCCAGAGACGAAGTCCAAATGGTTAATGATTTCTGCACCACACTTGCCTCTCTGCCAGAGACGAAGTCCAAACGGTTAATGATTTCTGCGCCACACTTGCCTCGCTGCCAGAGACTAAGTCCAAATGGTTAATGATTTCTGCACCACACTTGCCTCGCTGCCAGAGACTAAGTCCAAATGGTTAATGATTTCTGCACCACACTTGCCTCTCTGCCAGAGACTAAGTCCAAACGGTTAATGATTTCTCCGCCACACTTGCCTCGCTGCCAGAGACTAAGTCCAAACGGTTAATGATTTCTGCACCACACTTGCCTCTCTGCCAGAGACGAAGTCCAAACGGTTAATGATTTCTCCGCCACACTTGCCTCGCTGCCAGAGACTAAGTCCAAATGGTTAATGATTTCTCCACTGCACTTGCCTCTGTGCCAGAGACGAAGTCCAAATGGTTAATGATTTCTGCACCACACTTGCCTCTCTGCCAGAGACGAAGTCCAAACGGTTAATGATTTCTGCGCCACACTTGCCTCGCTGCCAGAGACTAAGTCCAAATGGTTAATGATTTCTCCGCCACACTTGCCTCGCTGCCAGAGACTAAGTCCAAATGGTTAATGATTTCTGCACCACACTTGCCTCGCTGCCAGAGACTAAGTCCAAATGGTTAATGATTTCTGCACCACACTTGCCTCTCTGCCAGAGACGAAGTCCAAATGGTTAATGATTTCTCAGGGCCACTGTCCCATTGGTTAGCCATTTCTCCAGAGGCTTACCGAGGCCAACCTGCGATATCTCGCGGACCCGGAGGCCCCGTTGCACGTCCTGCACATTCAGTCCGAGGTGCATTGGTTACCCATTTCTCCAGAAGCTTACCGAAGGCACACCGTCACACCTCGCGGGCCCCGAGGCCACTTTCCCCGGTGCGCAAATTCAATCCGAGGTGCATTGCCCTTAGCCGCCTTCTCCGGCCGGCTTCGGGTGCGTTTCCGGGGCTCCGACCGGGGCAAATCCGGTCCCCGGGGCCAGTGGGAGCCGTCCCCGGGCACGCCCGGGCTTCCGGTCGCCGCTTTCCGTGACCGACCGAAAGACGGTAAAAAATGCCGAAAATGGACAAAAATGGCCGACGGCGGGGCCTCCTGGTCGGTTAGGCGGCAGCCTGGATCGGTCCCTGCGGACCTGGAGGCTCGAGACGGCACTCGGAGCTGTCGACCGATTCTCGACTTGCCACCTCCTACCATTCTGCAGATACCCCGCCAACCCCCCCAGCCAGCAAATGCAGCCGAGATGTCGGTCGGTAGTCCAGCCGCCGAGGAGGCCTCGAAAGCCCGCGACACCTCCTTTCGCCGTTTCCCCATCGGGAGAACCGAGGGGAAATCATTATCTAGCTCCGGCAGCCCCCCTCCAACAATTGCAACCCGCCCCGTGGCCGGGCCGATTCGCCCCGCCTAGCGGGAATGCCTCCACCGGGGGCCCGGCAGAAGCTTCGGATCCGACCTCATGGACTTCCGTCTTGGCACGGATTTCCCTCACACGGGCCCAGGGGCCACTTCCCCCGGCCTTCGGACGCAGCCGGAGGTGCATCGGGCCGAAGCCGCCTTCCCGGCCGGCTTCCGGAGGTTTCCGGGGCAAACTCCGGTCCTCCCGGCGAGGGGGAGCCTTCCCCGTGCACGCCCGGGTGTCAGGCCGCCGCTTTTCTTGACCGGCCGAAAGAGGCGAAAAAATGCCGAAAATGACCAAAAATGGCCGACGGCGGGGCCTCCCGGTCGGTTTGGCGGCAGCCTGGGTCGGTCCCTGCAGACCTGGAGGCTCGAGAAGGCACTTGGCGAAGTCGACCCATTCTCGATTTGCCACCTCCTCCTATTCTGCAGATAGCCCGCCAACCTCCACAGCCAGCAAATGCAACCGTCATTCAGGCCGACGACCCTCCGGTAGTCATGCCGAGGAAGAGGCACCGAAGCCCCGCCAGGCCTTCCGGATTGCACCCGCTCCCCGACCGGTTCTTTTTCAAAAAAGGGCCCAGGAGCCCGGATTATTTTAGGACGCGCTCGGGACCGCCCTGAGGGACACCGAACACCCAACCTTTCCCCGGGTCGACCCTCCCCGCCTCGGCCACCGGGGGGGGGGGTCGAACCGGATCACCGGTTAATGATTTCCCCCTGCTCGGACTCGGCTGTTTCTCAACCGCGCTTGCCCGGCTCGGCCCCCAGCCCCGGCCCCTCACGTGGGGGCCCTGAATACGCCCCCCGGCAGCCATCTTGGCCCGCCGGCCCGGTATTTTAGGCCGTTTCGACCCTTCCCTGCCCGCTGGCTGACTGGTTCACCATGTCCCCATTCTGCGCTTAGACTTTTCAGCTGCTCGGGATGCCGGCTGATGACGGCTCCCGTACGACCGGGCGGGCGGCTCCAACTACCGGCCGGCTGCCCGGCCTGCTAACCCGTTAAGCATTTCCCCGTCCTGCACACATTCCCTGGACCTGCTGGTGTGTTCTGCAGCTAACTGCACCCCTACGACCGGGCGGGAGGCTATGATTACTGGTCGGCTGCCCTGCCAGGTAACCGCTTAACCGATTCCCCGTTTGGTACTGAGTCCCTGGACCTGCTGGTGTGTTCTGCAGTTAACTGCACACCTATGACCGGGCGGGAGGCTATAAATACCGGCCGGCAGCCCAGCCTGCTAACCGGCTGCCCGTGTCCCCATTCGGTACTTAGTCCGTGGACCTGCTGGTGTGTTCTGCAGCTAACTGCACCCCTATGACCGGGCGGGAGGCTGTAAATACCGGCCGGCAGCCCAGCCTGCTAACCGGCTGCCCGTGTCCCCATTCCGTACTGAGTCCCTGGACCTGCTGGTGTGTTCTGCAGCTAACTGCACCCCTATGACCGGGCGGGAGGCTGTAATTACCGGCCGGCAGCCCTGCCTGCTGACCGGCTGCCCGTGTCCTCATTCTGTACTTAGTCCTTGGACATGCTGGTGTGTTCTGCAGCTAACTGCACCCCTATGGCCGGGCGGGAGGCTGTAAATACCGGCCGGCAGCCCAGCCTGCTAACCGGCTGCCCATGTCCCCATTCCGTGCTGAGTCCCTGGACCTGCTGGTGTGTTCTGCAGCTAACTGCACCCCTATGACCGGGCGGGAGGCTGTAAATACCGGCCGGCAGCCCAGCCTGCTAACCGGCTGCCCATGTCCCCATTCCGTGCTGAGTCCCTGGACCTGCTGGTGTGTTCTGCAGCTAACTGAACCCCGATGACCGGGCGGGAGGCTGTAATTACCGGCCGGCAGCCCTGCCTGCTAACCGACTGCCCGTGTCCCCATTCGGTACTTAGTCCGTGGACCTGCTGGTGTGTTCTGCAGCTAACTGCACCCCTATGACCGGGCGGGAGGCTGTAATTACCGGCCGGCAGCCCTGCCTGCTAACCAGCTGCCCGTGTCCCCCATTCTGTCCTTAGTCCTTGGACCTGCTGGTGTGTTCTGCAGCTAACTGCACCCCTATGACCGGGCGGGAGGCTGTAATTACCGGCCGGCAGCCCTGCCTGCTAACTGGCTGCCCGTGTCCCCATTCTGTCCTTAGTCCTTGGACCTGCTGGTGTGTTTCTGCAGCTAACTGCACCCCTATGGCAGGCCGGCATCCCTGCCTGCTGACCGGCTGCCCGTGTCCTCATTCTGTACTTAGTCCTTGGACCTGCTGGTGTGTTCTGCAGCTAACTGCACCCCTATGACCGGGCGGGAGGCTGTAATTACCGGCCGGCAGCCCTGCCTG
>JANJGN010003788.1:0-40377 GCA_026770705.1 Isurus oxyrinchus | reverse complement strand
CGAATACCACAGGAGTGAAGGTTACTATCCTGCTGTTTTGTGTTATTTTGGTACTCGAATAACACCGGAGAGAAGGTTACTATCCTGCTCTTTTGTATTATTTTGGCACTGGAATAACACGGGTGAAGGTTACTATCCTGCTGTTTTGTGTTATTTTGGCACTCGAATAACACAGGTGTGAGGGTTACTATCCTGCTGTTTGTGTTATTTTGACACTCGAATAACACAGGAGTGAAAGTTATTTTCCTGCTGTTTTGTGTTATTTTGGCACTCGAATGATACAGGAGTGATGGTTACTATCCTGCTGTTTTGTGTTATTTTGGCACTCAAATAACACAGGAGTGAATGTTACTATCCTGCTTTTTTAGTTATTTTGGCAATTGTAACCTTCACTCCTGTGTTAATCTATACTGCTGTTTTATGTTATTTTGGCACTGGACTAACACAGAAGTGAAGGTTACTATCCTGCTGTTTTGTTTTATTTTGGCACTCGAATAACACAGGAGTGAAGGGTACTATCCTGCTGTTTTGTGTTGTTTTGGCACTCGAATAACACAGGAGTGAAGGTGACTCTCCTGCTGTTTTGTGTTATTTTGGTACTCGAATAACACAGGAGTGAAGGTTACTATCCTGCTGTTTTGTGTTATTTTGGTACTCGAATAACACAGGACTGAAGGTTACTATCCTGCTCTTTTGTGTTATTTTGGCACTGGAATAACACAGGAGTGAAGGTTACTATTCTGCTGTTTTCTATCATTTTTGTATTTCAATAACACAGGATTGAAGGTTACTATCTTGCTGTATTTTGTTATTTTGGCATTTGAATAACACAGGAGTGATGGTTACTATCCTGCAGTTTTGTGTTATATTGGCGCTGGGATAACACAGGAATGAAGGTTACTATCCTGCTGTTTTGTGTTATTTTGGTACTCGAATAACACAGGAGTGAAGGTTACTATCCTGCTCTTTTGTGTTATTTTGGCACTGGAATAACACGGGTGAAGGTTAATATCCTGCTCTTGTGTGTTATTTTGGCACTCGAATAACACAGATGTGACGGTTAGTATCCTGCAGTTATGTTATATTTTGGCACTTGAATAGCATAGGATTGAAGGTTACTATCCTGCTGTTTTGTGTTACTTTGGTACCTGAATAACACAGGAGTGAAGTTTACCATCCTTGTGTTTTTTTTTATTTTGGCACTCGAATAACACAGGAACGAAGATTACTATCCTGCAGGTTTGTGTTATTTTGGCACTCGAATAACACAGGTGTGAAGGTTACTATCCTGCTGTTTGTGTTATTTTGACACTCGAATAACACAGGAGTGAAAGTTATTTTCCTGCTGTTTTGTGTTATTTTGGCACTCGAATGATACAGGAGTGAAGGTTACAATCCTGCTGTTTTGTGTTATTTTGGCACTCGAATAACACAGGAGTGAAGGTTACTATCCTGCTGTTCTGTATTATTTTGGCACTCGAATAACACAGGAGTGAAGGATACTATCCTGCTGTTTTCTATCATTTTTGTATTTCAATAACACAGGAGTGAAGGTTACTATCCTGCTGTATTTTGTTATTTTGGCATTTGAATAACACAGGAGTGATGGTTACTATCCTGCAGTTTTGTGTTATATTGGCACTCGAATAACACAGGAGTGAAGGTTACTATCCTGCTGTTTTGTGTTATTTTGGTAGTTGAATAACACAGGAGTGAAGGTTACTATCCTGCTGTTCTGTGTTATTTTGGCACTCGAATAACACAGGAACGAAGATTACTATCCTGCAGGTTTGTGTTATTTTGGCACTCGAATAACACAGGTGTGAAGGTTACTATCCTGCTGTTTGTGTTATTTTGACACTCGAATAACACAGGAGTGAAAGTTATTTTCCTGCTGTTTTGTGTTATTTTGGCACTCGAATGATACAGGAGTGAAGGTTACAATCCTGCTGTTTTGTGTTATTTTGGCACTCGAATAACACAGGAGTGAAGGTTACTATCCTGCTGTTCTGTATTATTTTGGCACTCGAATAACACAGGAGTGAAGGATACTATCCTGCTGTTTTCTATCATTTTTGTATTTCAATAACACAGGAGTGAAGGTTACTATCCTGCTGTATTTTGTTATTTTGGCATTTGAATAACACAGGTGTGATGGTTACTATCCTGCAGTTTTGTGTTATATTGGCACTCGAATAACACAGGAGTGAAGGTTACTATCCTGCTGTTTTGTGTTATTTTGGTACTTGAATAACACAGGAGTGAAGGTTACTATCCTGCTGTTCTGTGTTATTTTGGTACTCGAATAACACAGGAGTGAAGGTTACTATCCTGCTCTTTTGTGTTATTTTGGCACTGGAATAACACGGGTGAAGGTTACTATCCTGCTGTTTTGTGTTATTTTGGCACTCAAATAACACAGGAGTGAATGTTTCTATCCTGCTTTTTTAGTTATTTTGGCAATTGTAACCTTCACTCCTGTGTTAATCTATACTGCTGTTTTGTGTTATTTTGGCACTCGAATAACACAGGAGTGAAGGTTACTCTCCTGCTGTTTTGTGTTATTTTGGCACTGGAATAACACTGGAGTGAAGGTTACTATCGTGCTGTATTGTGTTATTTAGGCATTTGAATAACACAGGAGTGAAGGTTACTTTCGTGGTGTTTTGTGTTATTTTGGCGCTGGGATAACACAGGAGCGAAGGTTACTATCCTGCTGTTTTCTGTCATTTTGTTACTTCAACAACACAGGAGTTAAGGGTATTATCCTGCTGTATTGTGTTATTTTGGCACTCGAATAACACAGGAGTGAAGGTTACTATCCTGCTGTTTTGTGTTAATTTTAGTAGTCGATTAACACAGGATTGAAGTTACTATCCTGCTGTTTTCTGTTATTTTGGGACTCGAATAACACAGGATTGAAGGATACTATCCTGCTGTTTTCTATCATTTTTGTATTTCAATAACACAGGAGTGAAGGTTACTATCCTGCTGTATTTTGTTATTTTGGCATTTGAATAACACAGGAGTGATGGTTACTATCCTGCAGTTTTGTGTTCTTTTGGCGCTGGGATAACACAGGAATGAAGGTTACTATCCTGCTGTTTTATGTTATTTTGGTACTCGAATACCACAGGAGTGAAGGTTACTATCCTGCTGTTTTGTGTTATTTTGGTACTCGAATAACACCGGAGAGAAGGTTACTATCCTGCTCTTTTGTATTATTTTGGCACTGGAATAACACGGGTGAAGGTTACTATCCTGCTGTTTTGTGTTATTTTGGCACTCGAATAACACAGGTGTGAGGGTTACTATCCTGCTGTTTGTGTTATTTTGACACTCGAATAACACAGGAATGAAAGTTATTTTCCTGCTGTTTTGTGTTATTTTGGCACTCGAATGATACAGGAGTGATGGTTACTATCCTGCTGTTTTGTGTTATTTTGGCACTCAAATAACACAGGAGTGAATGTTACTATCCTGCTTTTTTAGTTATTTTGGCAATTGTAACCTTCACTCCTGTGTTAATCTATACTGCTGTTTTATGTTATTTCGGCACTCGAATGATACAGGAGTGATGGTTAATATCCTTCTGTTTTGTGTTATTTTGGCACTCAAATGACACAGGAGTGATGGTTACTATCCTGCTGTTTTGTGTTATTTTGGCAATTGTAACCTTCACTCCTGTGTTAATCTATACTGCTGTTTTGTGTTATTTTGGCACTGGAATAACACGGGAATGAAGGTTACTATCCTGCTGTTTTGTGTTATTTTAGCAGTCGATTAACACAGGAATTAAGTTACTATCCTGCTGTTTTGTGTTATTTTGGGACTCGAATAACACAGGAGTGAAGGTTACTATCCTGCTGTTCTGTATTATTTTCGCACTCGAATAACACAGGATTGAAGGATACTATCCTGCTGTTTTGTATCATTTTGGTATTTCAACAACACAGGAGTGAACGTTACTATCGTGCTGTATTGTGTTATTTTGGCATTTGAATAACACAGGAGTGAAGGTTACTTTCCTGGTGTTTTGTGTTATTTTGGCGCTGGGATAACACAGGAGCGAAGGTTACTATCCTGCTGTTTTCTGTCATTTTGTTACTTCAACAACACAGGAGTTAAGGGTATTATCCTGCTGTATTGTGTTATTTTGACACTCGAATAACACAGGAGTGAAGGTTACTATCCTGCTGTATTGTGTTATTTTGACACTCGAATAACACAGGAGTGAAGGTTACTATCCTGCTGTATTGTGTTATTTTGGCACTCGAATAACACAGGAGTGAAGGTTACTATCCTGCTGTTTTGTGTTATTTTGGCACTGGGCTAACAAAGCAGTGAAGGTTACTATCCTGCTGTTTTCTGTCATTTTGGTATTTCAACAAAAGAGACGTTAAGGTTACTATCCTGCTGTATTGTGTTATTTTGGCATTTGAATAACACAGGAGTGAACGTTACTATCCTCCTGTTTTGTGTTATTATGGCCCTGGGATAATACAGGAGTGCAAGTTACTATCCTGCTGTTTTCTGTCATTTTGGTATTTCAACAACATAGGAATTAAGGTTACTATCCTGCTGAATTGTGTATTTTGGCATTTAAATAACACAGGAGTGAAGGTTACTATCCTGCTACTTTGTGTTATTTTGGCGCTAGGATAACACAGGAGTGAAGTTACTATCCTGCTATTTTGTGTTATTTCGGCACTTGTAACCTTCACTCCTGTGTTATTCTATACTACTGTTTTGTGTTATTTTGGTACTCGAATACACAGGAGTGAAGGTTACTATCCTGCTGTTTTGTGTTATTTTGGTACTCGAATAACACAGGAGTGAAGTTTACTTTCCTGCTGTTTTGTGTTATTTTGGCACTGGATTAACAGAGGAGTGAAGGTTACAATCCTGCTGTTTTGTGTTATTTTCGCACTCGAATAACACAGTAGTGAAGGTTACCATCCTCCTGTTTTGTGTTATTTTGGCACGAGAATAACACAGGACTGAATGTAACTATCCTGCTGGTTGTGTTATTTTGGCATTTGAATGACACAGGACTGAAGGTTACTATCCTGCTGGTTTGTGTTATTTTGGAATTTGAATCACACCGTAGTGAAGGTTACCATCCAGCTGGTTGGTGTTATTTTGGCACTCGAATGATACAGGAGTGAAGGTTACTATCCTGCTGTTTTGTGTTATTTTGGCACTCGAATAACACAGGAGTGAATGTTACTATCCTGCTGTTTTTAGTTATTTTGGCAATTGTAACCTTCACTCCTGTGTTAATCTATACTGCTGTTTTGTGTTATTTTGGCACTGGACTAACACAGAAGTGAAGGTTACTATCCTGCTGTTTTGTTTTATTTTGGCACTCGAATAACACAGGAGTGAAGGTGACTCTCCTGCTGTTTTGTGTTATTTTGGTACTCGAATAACACAGGAGTGAAGGTTACTATCCTGCTGTTTTGTGTTATTTTGGTACTCGAATAACACAGGACTGAAGGTTACTATCCTGCTCTTTTGTGTTATTTTGGCACTGGAATAACACAGGAGTGAAGGTTACTATTCTGCTGTTTTCTATCATTTTTGTATTTCAATAACACACGATTGAAGGTTACTATCTTGCTGTATTTTGTTATTTTGGCATTTGAATAACACAGGAGTGATGGTTACTATCCTGCAGTTTTGTGTTATATTGGCGCTGGGATAACACAGGAATGAAGGTTACTATCCTGCTGTTTTGTGTTATTTTGGTACTCGAATAACACAGGAGTGAAGTTTACTTTCCTGCTGTTTTGTGTTATTTTGGCACTGGATTAACAGAGGAGTGAAGGTTACAATCCTGCTGTTTTGTGTTATTTTCGCACTCGAATAACACAGTAGTGAAGGTTACCATCCTCCTGTTTTGTGTTATTTTGGCACGAGAATAACACAGGACTGAATGTAACTATCCTGCTGGTTGTGTTATTTTGGCATTTGAATGACACAGGACTGAAGGTTACTATCCTGCTGGTTTGTGTTATTTTGGAATTTGAATCACACCGTAGTGAAGGTTACCATCCAGCTGGTTGGTGTTATTTTGGCACTCGAATGATACAGGAGTGAAGGTTACTATCCTGCTGTTTTGTGTTATTTTGGCACTCGAATAACACAGGAGTGAATGTTACTATCCTGCTGTTTTTAGTTATTTTGGCAATTGTAACCTTCACTCCTGTGTTAATCTATACTGCTGTTTTGTGTTATTTTGGCACTGGACTAACACAGGAGTGAAGGTGACTCTCCTGCTGTTTTGTGTTATTTTGGTACTCGAATAACACAGGAGTGAAGGTTACTATCCTGCTGTTTTGTGTTATTTTGGTACTCGAATAACACAGGACTGAAGGTTACTATCCTGCTCTTTTGTGTTATTTTGGCACTGAAATAACACAGGAGTGAAGGTTACTATTCTGCTGTTTTCTATCATTTTTGTATTTCAATAACACAGGATTGAAGGTTACTATCTTGCTGTATTTTGTTATTTTGGCATTTGAATAACACAGGAGTGATGGTTACTATCCTGCAGTTTTGTGTTATATTGGCGCTGGGATAACACAGGAATGAAGGTTACAATCCTGCTGTTTTGTGTTATTTTGGCACTCGAATAACACAGGAGTGAAGGTTACTATCCTGCTGTTCTGTATTATTTTGGCACTCGAATAACACAGGAGTGAAGGATACTATCCTGCTGTTTTCTATCATTTTTGTATTTCAATAACACAGGAGTGAAGGTTACTATCCTGCTGTATTTTGTTATTTTGGCATTTGAATAACACAGGAGTGATGGTTACTATCCTGCAGTTTTGTGTTATATTGGCACTCGAATAACACAGGAGTGAAGGTTACTATCCTGCTGTTTTGTGTTATTTTGGTACTTGAATAACACAGGAGTGAAGGTTACTATCCTGCTGTTCTGTGTTATTTTGGTACTCGAATAACACAGGAGTGAAGGTTACTATCCTGCTCTTTTGTGTTATTTTGGCACTGGAATAACACGGGTGAAGGTTACTATTCTGCTGTTTTGTGTTATTTTGGCACTCGAATAACACAGGAGTGAATGTTTCTATCCTGCTTTTTTAGTTATTTTGGCAATTGTAACCTTCACTCCTGTGTTAATCTATACTGCTGTTTTGTGTTATTTTGGCACTCGAATAACACAGGAGTGAAGGTTACTCTCCTGCTGTTTTGTGTTATTTTGGCACTGGAATAACACTGGAGTGAAGGTTACTATCGTGCTGTATTGTGTTATTTAGGCATTTGAATAACACAGGAGTGAAGGTTACTTTCGTGGTGTTTTGTGTTATTTTGGCGCTGGGATAACACAGGAGCGAAGGTTACTATCCTGCTGTTTTCTGTCATTTTGTTACTTCAACAACACAGGAGTTAAGGGTATTATCCTGCTGTATTGTGTTATTTTGGCACTCGAATAACACAGGAGTGAAGGTTACTATCCTGCTGTTTTGTGTTATTTTAGTAGTCGATTAACACAGGATTGAAGTTACTATCCTGCTGTTTTCTGTTATTTTGGGACTCGAATAACACAGGATTGAAGGATACTATCCTGCTGTTTTCTATCATTCTTGTATTTCAATAACACAGGAGTGAAGGTTACTATCCTGCTGTATTTTGTTATTTTGGCATTTGAATAACACAGGAGTGATGGTTACTATCCTGCAGTTTTGTGTTCTTTTGGCGCTGGGATAACACAGGAATGAAGGTTACTATCCTGCTGTTTTATGTTATTTTGGTACTCGAATACCACAGGAGTGAAGGTTACTATCCTGCTGTTTTGTGTTATTTTGGTACTCGAATAACACCGGAGAGAAGGTTACTATCCTGCTCTTTTGTATTATTTTGGCACTGGAATAACACGGGTGAAGGTTACTATCCTGCTGTTTTGTGTTATTTTGGCACTCGAATAACACAGGTGTGAGGGTTACTATCCTGCTGTTTGTGTTATTTTGACACTCGAATAACACAGGAGTGAAAGTTATTTTCCTGCTGTTTTGTGTTATTTTGGCACTCGAATGATACAGGAGTGATGGTTACTATCCTGCTGTTTTGTGTTATTTTGGCACTCAAATAACACAGGAGTGAATGTTACTATCCTGCTTTTTTAGTTATTTTGGCAATTGTAACCTTCACTCCTGTGTTAATCTATACTGCTGTTTTATGTTATTTCGGCACTCGAATGATACAGGAGTGATGGTTAATATCCTTCTGTTTTGTGTTATTTTGGCACTCAAATGACACAGGAGTGATGGTTACTATCCTGCTGTTTTGTGTTATTTTGGCAATTGTAACCTTCACTCCTGTGTTAATCTATACTGCTGTTTTGTGTTATTTTGGCACTGGAATAACACGGGAATGAAGGTTACTATCCTGCTGTTTTGTGTTATTTTAGCAGTCGATTAACACAGGAATTAAGTTACTATCCTGCTGTTTTGTGTTATTTTGGGACTCGAATAACACAGGAGTGAAGGTTACTATCCTGCTGTTCTGTATTATTTTCGCACTCGAATAACACAGGATTGAAGGATACTATCCTGCTGTTTTGTATCATTTTGGTATTTCAACAACACAGGAGTGAACGTTACTATCGTGCTGTATTGTGTTATTTTGGCATTTGAATAACACAGGAGTGAAGGTTACTTTCCTGGTGTTTTGTGTTATTTTGGCGCTGGGATAACACAGGAGCGAAGGTTACTATCCTGCTGTTTTCTGTCATTTTGTTACTTCAACAACACAGGAGTTAAGGGTATTATCCTGCTGTATTGTGTTATTTTGACACTCGAATAACACAGGAGTGAAGGTTACTATCCTGCTGTATTGTGTTATTTTGGCACTCGAATAACACAGGAGTGAAGGTTACTATCCTGCTGTTTTGTGTTATTTTGGCACTGGGCTAACAAAGCAGTGAAGGTTACTATCCTGCTGTTTTCTGTCATTTTTGGTATTTCAACAAAAGAGACGTTAAGGTTACTATCCTGCTGTATTGTGTTATTTTGGCATTTGAATAACACAGGAGTGAACGTTACTATCCTCCTGTTTTGTGTTATTATGGCCCTGGGATAATACAGGAGTGCAAGTTACTATCCTGCTGTTTTCTGTCATTTTGGTATTTCAACAACATAGGAATTAAGGTTACTATCCTGCTGAATTGTGTTATTTTGGCATTTAAATAACACAGGATTGAAGGTTACTATCCTGCTACTTTGTGTTATTTTGGCGCTAGGATAACACAGGAGTGAAGTTACTATCCTGCTATTTTGTGTTATTTCGGCACTTGTAACCTTCACTCCTGTGTTATTCTATACTACTGTTTTGTGTTATTTTGGTACTCGAATACACAGGAGTGAAGGTTACTATCCTGCTGTTTTGTGTTATTTTGGTACTCGAATAACACAGGAGTGAAGTTTACTTTCCTGCTGTTTTGTGTTATTTTGGCACTGGATTAACAGAGGAGTGAAGGTTACAATCCTGCTGTTTTGTGTTATTTTCGCACTCGAATAACACAGTAGTGAAGGTTACCATCCTCCTGTTTTGTGTTATTTTGGCACGAGAATAACACAGGACTGAATGTAACTATCCTGCTGGTTGTGTTATTTTGGCATTTGAATGACACAGGACTGAAGGTTACTATCCTGCTGGTTTGTGTTATTTTGGAATTTGAATCACACCGTAGTGAAGGTTACCATCCAGCTGGTTGGTGTTATTTTGGCACTCGAATGATACAGGAGTGAAGGTTACTATCCTGCTGTTTTGTGTTATTTTGGCACTCGAATAACACAGGAGTGAATGTTACTATCCTGCTGTTTTTAGTTATTTTGGCAATTGTAACCTTCACTCCTGTGTTAATCTATACTGCTGTTTTGAGTTATTTTGGCACTGGACTAACACAGAAGTGAAGGTTACTATCCTGCTGTTTTGTTTTATTTTGGCACTCGAATAACACAGGAGTGAAGGTGACTCTCCTGCTGTTTTGTGTTATTTTGGTACTCGAATAACACAGGAGTGAAGGTTACTATCCTGCTGTTTTGTGTTATTTTGGTACTCGAATAACACAGGACTGAAGGTTACTATCCTGCTCTTTTGTGTTATTTTGGCACTGGAATAACACAGGAGTGAAGGTTACTATTCTGCTGTTTTCTATCATTTTTGTATTTCAATAACACAGGATTGAAGGTTACTATCTTGCTGTATTTTGTTATTTTGGCATTTGAATAACACAGGAGTGATGGTTACTATCCTGCAGTTTTGTGTTATATTGGCGCTGGGATAACACAGGAATGAAGGTTACTATCCTGCTGTTTTGTGTTATTTTGGTACTCGAATAACACATGAGTGAAGGTTACTATCCTGCTCTTTTGTGTTATTTTGGCACTGGAATAACACGGGTGAAGGTTAATATCCTGCTCTTTTGTGTTATTTTGGCACTCGAATAACACAGATGTGACGGTTAGTATCCTGCAGTTATGTTATATTTTGGCACTTGAATAGCATAGAATTGAAGGTTACTATCCTGCTGTTTTGTGTTACTTTGGTACCTGAATAACACAGGAGTGAAGTTTACCATCCTTGTGTTTTATTTTATTTTGGCACTCGAATAACACAGGAACGAAGATTACTATCCTGCAGGTTTGTGTTATTTTGGCACTCGAATAACACAGGTGTGAAGGTTACTATCCTGCTGTTTGTGTTATTTTGACACTCGAATAACACAGGAGTGAAAGTTATTTTCCTGCTGTTTTGTGTTATTTTGGCACTCGAATGATACAGGAGTGAAGGTTACAATCCTGCTGTTTTGTGTTATTTTGGCACTCGAATAACACAGGAGTGAATGTTACTATCCTGCTGTTTTTAGTTATTTTGGCAATTGTAACCTTCACTCCTGTGTTAATCTATACTGCTGTTTTGTGTTATTTAGGCACTCGAATAACACAGGAGTGAAGGTTACTATCCTGCTGTTCTGTATTATTTTGGCACTCGAATAACACAGGAGTGAAGGATACTATCCTGCTGTTTTCTATCATTTTTGTATTTCAATAACACAGGAGTGAAGGTTACTATCCTGCTGAATTTTGTTATTTTGGCATTTGAATAACACAGGAGTGATGCTTACTATCCTGCAGTTTTGTGTTATATTGGCACTCGAATAACACAGGACTGAAGGTTACTATCCTGCTGTTTTGTGTTATTTTGGTACTTGAATAACACAGGAGTGAAGGTTACTATCCTGCTGTTCTGTGTTATTTTGGTACTCGAATAACACAGGAGTGAAGGTTACTATCCAGCTCTTTTGTGTTATTTTGGCACTGGAATAACACGGGTGAAGGTTACTATCCTGCTGTTTTGTGTTATTTTGGCACTCGAATAACACAGGAGTGAATGTTTCTATCCTGCTTTTTTAGTTATTTTGGCAATTGTAACCTTCACTCCTGTGTTAATCTATACTGCTGTTTTATGTTATTTTGGCACTCGAATGATACAGGAGTGATGGTTACTATCCTGCTGTTTTGTGTTATTTTGGCAATTGTAACCTTCACTCCTGTGTTAATCTATACTGCTGTTTTGTGTTATTTTGGCACTCGAATAACACAGGAGTGAAGGTTACTCTCCTGCTGTTTTGTGTTATTTTGGCACTGGAATAACACTGGAGTGAAGGTTACTATCGTGCTGTATTGTGTTATTTAGGCATTTGAATAACACAGGAGTGAAGGTTACTTTCGTGGTGTTTTGTGTTATTTTGGCGCTGGGATAACACAGGAGCGAAGGTTACTATCCTGCTGTTTTCTGTCATTTTGTTACTTCAACAACACAGGAGTTAAGGGTATTATCCTGCTGTATTGTGTTATTTTGGCACTCGAATAACACAGGAGTGAAGGTTACTATCCTGCTGTTTTGTGTTATTTTAGTAGTCGATTAACACAGGATTGAAGTTACTATCCTGCTGTTTTCTGTTATTTTGGGACTCGAATAACACAGGATTGAAGGATACTATCCTGCTGTTTTCTATCATTTTTGTATTTCAATAACACAGGAGTGAAGGTTACTATCCTGCTGTATTTTGTTATTTTGGCATTTGAATAACACAGGAGTGATGGTTACTATCCTGCAGTTTTGTGTTATATTGGCGCTGGGATAACACAGGAATGAAAGTTACTATCCTGCTGTTTTATGTTATTTTGGTACTCGAATACCACAGGAGTGAAGGTTACTATCCTGCTGTTTTGTGTTATTTTGGTACTCGAATAACACCGGAGAGAAGGTTACTATCCTGCTCTTTTGTATTATTTTGGCACTGGAATAACACGGGTGAAGGTTACTATCCTGCTGTTTTGTGTTATTTTGGCACTTGAATAACACAGGTGTGAGGGTTACTATTCTGCTGTTTGTGTTATTTTGACACTCGAATAACATAGGAGTGAAAGTTATTTTCCTGCTGTTTTGTGTTATTTTGGCACTCGAATGATACAGGAGTGATGGTTACTATCCTGCTGTTTTGTGTTATTTTGGCACTCAAATAACACAGGAGTGAATGTTACTATCCTGCTTTTTTAGTTATTTTGGCAATTGTAACCTTCACTCCTGTGTTAATCTATACTGCTGTTTTATGTTATTTCGGCACTCGAATGATACAGGAGTGATGGTTAATATCCTTCTGTTTTGTGTTATTTTGGCACTCAAATGACACAGGAGTGATGGTTACTATCCTGCTGTTTTGTGTTATTTTGGCAATTGTAACCTTCACTCCTGTGTTAATCTATACTGCTGTTTTGTGTTATTTTGGCACTGGAATAACACGGGAATGAAGGTTACTATCCTGCTGTTTTGTGTTATTTTGGAATTTGAATCACACTGTAGTGAAGGTTACCATCCAGCTGGTTGGTGTTATTTTGGCACTCGAATGATACAGGAGTGAAGGTTACTATCCTGCTGTTTTGTGTTATTTTGGCACTCGAATAACACAGGAGTGAATGTTACTATCCTGCTGTTTTTAGTTATTTTGGCAATTGTAACCTTCACTCCTGTGTTAATCTATACTGCTGTTTTGTGTTATTTAGGCACTCGAATAACACAGGAGTGAAGGTTACTATCCTGCAGTTTTGTGTTATTTTGGTACTCGAATAACACAGGACTGAAGGTTACTATCCTGCTCTTTTGTGTTATTTTGGCACTGGAATAACACAGGAGTGAAGGTTACTATTCTGCTGTTTTCTATCATTTTTGTATTTCAATAACACAGGATTGAAGGTTACTATCCTGCTGTATTTTGTTATTTTGGCATTTGAATAACACAGGAGTGATGGTTACTATCCTGCAGTTTTGAGTTATATTGGCGCTGGGATAACACAGGAATGAAGGTTACTATCCTGCTGTTTTGTGTTATTTTGGTACTCGAATAACACAGGAGTGAAGGTTACTATCCTGCTCTTTTGTGTTATTTTGGCACTGGAATAACACGGGTGAAGGTTAATATCCTGCTCTTTTGTGTTATTTTGGCACTCGAATAACACAGATGTGACGGTTAGTATCCTGCAGTTATGTTATATTTTGGCACTTGTATAGCATAGGATTGAAGGTTACTATCCTGCTGTTTTGTGTTACTTTGGTACCTGAATAACACAGGAGTGAAGTTTACCATCCTTGTGTTTTTTTTTATTTTGGCACTCGAATAACACAGGAACGAAGATTACTATCCTGCAGGTTTGTGTTATTTTGGCACTCGAATAACACAGGTGTGAAGGTTACTATCCTGCTGTTTGTGTTATTTTGACACTCGAATAACACAGGAGTGAAAGTTATTTTCCTGCTGTTTTGTGTTATTTTGGCACTCGAATGATACAGGAGTGATGGTTACTATCCTGCTGTATTGTGTTATTTTGGCACTCGAATAACACAGGAGTGAATGTTACTATCCTGCTTTTTTAGTTATTTTGGCAATTGTAACCTTCACTCCTGTGTTAATCTATACTGCTGTTTTATGTTATTTTGGCACTCGAATGATACAGGAGTGATGGTTAATATCCTGCAGTTTTGTGTTATATTGGAGCTGGGATAACACAGGAATGAAGGTTACTATCCTGCTGTTTTATGTTATTTTGGTACTCGAATACCACAGGAGTGAAGGTTACTATCCTGCTCTTTTGTATTATTTTGGCACTGGAATAACACGGGTGAAGGTTACTATCCTGCTGTTTTGTGTTATTTTGGCACTCGAATAACACAGGTGTGAGGGTTGCTATCCTGCTGTTTGTGTTATTTTGACACTCGAATAACACAGGAGTGAAAGTTATTTTCCTGCTGTTTTGTGTTATTTTGGCACTCGAATGATACAGGAGTGATGGTTACTATCCTGCTGTTTTGTGTTATTTTGGCACTCAAATAACACAGAGAGTGAATGTTACTATCCTGCTTTTTTAGTTATTTTGGCAATTGTAACCTTCACTCCTGTGTTAATCTATACTGCTGTTTTGTGTTATTTTGGCACTGGAATAACACGGGAATGAAGGTTACTATCCTGCTGTTTTGTGTTATTTTGGAATTTGAATCACACCGTAGTGAAGGTTACCATCCAGCTGTTTGGTGTTATTTTGGCACTCGAATGATACAGGAGTGAAGGTTACTATCCTGCTGTTCTGTATTATTTTCGCACTCGAATAACACAGGATTGAAGGATACTATCCTGCTGTTTTGTGTTATTTTGGTACTCGAATAACACAGGAGTGAAGGTTACTATCCTGCTCTTTTGTGTTATTTTGGCACTGGAATAACACGGGTGAAGGTTAATATCCTGCTCTTTTGTGTTATTTTGGCACTCGAATAACACAGATGTGACGGTTAGTATCCTGCAGTTATGTTATATTTTGGCACTTGAATAGCATAGGATTGAAGGTTACTATCCTGCTGTTTTGTGTTACTTTGGTACCTGAATAACACAGGAGTGAAGTTTACCATCCTTGTGTTTTTTTTTTATTTTGGCACTCGAATAACACAGGAACGAAGATTACTATCCTGCTGGTTTGTGTTATTTTGGCACTCGAATAACACAGGTGTGAAGGTTACTATCCTGCTGTTTGTGTTATTTTGACACTCGAATAACACAGGAGTGAAAGTTATTTTCCTGCTGTTTTGTGTTATTTTGGCACTCGAATGATACAGGAGTGATGGTTACTATCCTGCTGTATTGTGTTATTTTGGCACTCGAATAACACAGGAGTGAATGTTACTATCCTGCTTTTTTAGTTATTTTGGCAATTGTAACCTTCACTCCTGTGTTAATCTATACTGCTGTTTTATGTTATTTTGGCACTCGAATGATACAGGAGTGATGGTTAATATCCTGCAGTTTTGTGTTATATTGGAGCTGGGATAACACAGGAATGAAGGTTACTATCCTGCTGTTTTATGTTATTTTGGTACTCGAATACCACAGGAGTGAAGGTTACTATCCTGCTCTTTTGTATTATTTTGGCACTGGAATAACACGGGGTGAAGGTTACTATCCTGCTGTTTTGTGTTATTTTGGCACTCGAATAACACAGGTGTGAGGGTTGCTATCCTGCTGTTTGTGTTATTTTGACACTCGAATAACACAGGAGTGAAAGTTATTTTCCTGCTGTTTTGTGTTATTTTGGCACTCGAATGATACAGGAGTGATGGTTACTATCCTGCTGTTTTGTGTTATTTTGGCACTCAAATAACACAGGAGTGAATGTTACTATCCTGCTTTTTTAGTTATTTTGGCAATTGTAACCTTCACTCCTGTGTTAATCTATACTGCTGTTTTGTGTTATTTTGGCACTGGAATAACACGGGAATGAAGGTTACTATCCTGCTGTTTTGTGTTATTTTGGAATTTGAATCACACCGTAGTGAAGGTTACCATCCAGCTGTTTGGTGTTATTTTGGCACTCGAATGATACAGGAGTGAAGGTTACTATCCTGCTGTTCTGTATTATTTTCGCACTCGAATAACACAGGATTGAAGGATACTATCCTGCTGTTTTGTGTTATTTTGGTACTCGAATAACACAGGAGTGAAGGTTACTATCCTGCTCTTTTGTGTTATTTTTGGCACTGGAATAACACGGGTGAAGGTTAATATCCTGCTCTTTTGTGTTATTTTGGCACTCGAATAACACAGATGTGACGGTTACTATCCTGCAGTTATGTTATATTTTGGCACTTGAATAGCATAGGATTGAAGGTTACTATCCTGCTGTTTTGTGTTACTTTGGTACCTGAATAACACAGGAGTGAAGTTTACCATCCTTGTGTTTTTTTTTATTTTGGCACTCGAATAACACAGGAACGAAGATTACTATCCTGCAGGTTTGTGTTATTTTGGCACTCGAATAACACAGGTGTGAAGGTTACTATCCTGCTGTTTGTGTTATTTTGACACTCGAATAACACAGGAGTGAAAGTTATTTTCCTGCTGTTTTGTGTTATTTTGGCACTCGAATGATACAGGAGTGATGGTTACTATCCTGCTGTTTTGTGTTATTTTGGCACTCGAATAACACAGGAGTGAATGTTACTATCCTGCTTTTTTAGTTATTTTGGCAATTGTAACCTTCACTCCTGTGTTAATCTATACTGCTGTTTTATGTTATTTTGGCACTCGAATGATACAGGAGTGATGGTTAATATCCTGCTGTTTTGTGTTATTTTGGCACACGAATAACACAGGAGTGAAGGTTACTTTCCTGCTGTTTTGTGTTATTTTGGCACTGGGATAACAAAGGAGTGAAGGTTAGTATCCTGCTGTTTTGAGTTATTTTGGCACTGGGATAACACAGGAGTGAATGTTGTTATCCTGCTGTTTTGTGTTATTTTGGCAATTGTAACCTTCACTCCTGTGTTAATCTATACTGCTGTTTTGTGTTATTTTGGCAGTGGACTAACACAGAAGTGAAGGTTACTATCCTGCTACTTTCTGTTATTTTGGCACTCGAATAACACAGGAGTCAAGGTTACCATCCTGCTGTTTTGTGTTATTTGGCACTAGAATTACACAGGACTGAAGGTAACTATCCTACTGTTTTATGTTATTTTGGCATTGTAATAACACAGGAGTGAAGGTTACTATCCTGCTGATTTGTGTTATTTGGAAATCAAATTACACTGGAGTGAAGGTTACACTCCTGCTGTTTTGTGTTATTTTGACACTGGAATAACAATGGAGTGAAGGTTACTGCTTGCTCTTTTGTGTCATTTTAGTATTTCAGTAACACAGGAGTGAATGATACTAACCTGCTGCATTGTGTTATTTTGGCATTTGAATAACACAGGAGTAAAGGTTACTATCCTGCTGTTTTATGTTATTTTGGCTGTCAAATGACATAGGAGTGGAGGTTACTATCCTGCAGTTTTGTGTTATTTTGGCACACGAATAACACAGGAGTGAAGCTTACTTTCCTGCTGTTTTGTGTTATTTTGGCACTGGGATAACAAAGGAGTGAAGGTTAGTATCCTGCTGTTTTGAGTTATTTTGGCACTGGGATAACACAGGAGTGAATGTTGCTATCCTGCTGTTTTGTGTTATTTTGGCAATTGTAACCTTCACTCCTGAGTTAATCTATACTGCTGTTTTGTGTTATTTTGGCACTGGACTAACACAGAAGTGAAGGTTACTATCCTGCTGTTTTGTTTTATTTTGGCACTCGAATAACACAGGAGTGAAGGTTACTATCCTGATGTTTTGTGTTATTTTGGCACGAGAATAACACAGGAATGAAGAATACTATCATGCTGCATTGTACTATTTTGGCATTTGAATAGCAAACGAGTGAAGTTTACTATCCTGCAGTTTTGTATAATTTTGGCACTCGAATAACACATGAGTGAAGGTTACTATCCTGCTGCTTTTTGTTATTTTGGCACTGGAATAACACAGGAGTGAATGTTACTATCCTGGTGTTTTGTGTCATTTTAGCAGTCGATTAACACAGGATTGAAGTTACTATCCTGCTGTTTTCTGTTATTTTGGGACTAGAATAACACAGGTGTGAAGGTTACTATCCTTCTGTTTTGTGTTATTTTGGCACTCAAATAACACAGAAATGAAGGTTACTATCCTGCTGTTCTGTATTATTTTGGCACTCGACTAACACAGGAGTCAAGGTTACTATCCTGCTGTTTTGTGTTATTTGGCACTAGAATTACACAGGACTGAAGGTAACTCTCCTACTGATTTATGTTATTTTGGCATTGGAATAACACAGGAGTGAAGGTTACTATCTTGCTGATTTGTGTTATTTGAAACTGGAATAACAATGGAGTGAAGGTTACTAACCTGTTCTTTTTTTTGTCATTTTAGTATTTCAGTAACACAGGAGTAAATGATATTAACCTGCTGTATTGTGTTATTTTGGCAGTTGAATAACACAGGAGTAAAGGTTACTATCCTGCTGTTTTATGTTATTTTGGCTCTCAAATGACACAGGAGTGGAGGTTACAATCCTGCAGTTTTGTGTTATTTTGGCACTCGAATAACACAGGAGTGAAGGTTACTTTCCTGCTGTTTTGTGTTATTTTGGCACTGGGATAACAAAGGAGTGAAGGTTAGTATCCTGCTATTTTGAGTTATTTTGGCACTGGGATAACACAGGAGTGAATGTTGCTATCCTGCAGTTTTGTGTTATTTTGGCAATTGTACCCTTCACTCCTGTGTTAATCTATACTGCTGTTTTGTGTTATTTTGGCACTGGACTAACACAGACGTGAAGGTTACTATCCTGCTGTTTTGTTTTATTTTGGCACTCGTATAACACAGGAGTGAAGAATACTATCATGCTACATTGTAATATTTGGCATTTGAATAGCAAAGTAGTGAAGTTTACTATCCTGCAGTTTTGTGTTATTTTGGTACTCAAGCAACACGGGTGAAGGTTACTATCCTGCAGTTTTGTATAATTTTGGCACTCGAATAACACAGGAGTGAAGGTTACTATCCTGCTGTTTTGTGTAATTTTGGCACTCGAATAACACTGGAGTGAAGGTTACTATCCTGCTGGTTTGTGTTATTTTGGCACTCGAATAACACATGAGTGAAGGTCACTATCCTGCTGCTTTTTGTTATTTTGGCACTGGAATAACACAGGAGTGAATGTTTACTGTCCTGGTGTTTTGTGTTATTTTAGCAGTCGATTAACACAGGATTGAAGTTACTATCCTTCTGTTTTCTGTTATTTTGGGACTCGAATTACACAGGTGTAAAGGTTACTATCCTGCTGTTTTGTGTTATTTTGGCACTCAAATAACACAGAAATGAAGGTTACCATCCCGCTGTTCTGTATTATTTTGTCACTCGAATAACACAGGATTGAAGGATACTATCCTGCTGTTTTGTATCATTTTGGTATTTCAATAACACAGGAGTGAACGTTACTATCCTGCAGTTTTGTGTTATATTGGCGCTGGATAACACAGGAGTGAAGGTTACTATCCTGCAGTTTTGTGTTATTTTGGCACTCGAATAACACAGGAGTGATGGTAACTTTCCTGGTGTTTTGTGTTATTTTGGCACTAGGATAACACAGGAGTGAAGGTTACTATCATGCTGTTTTGAGGTTTTTGGCACTTGGATAACACAGGTGTGAAATTAGTATCCTGCTCTTTTGTGTTATTTTGGCACTCGAATAACACAGGAGCGAAGGTTACTATCCTGCTGTTTTGTGTTATTTTAGCAGTCGATTAACACAGGATTGAAGTTACTATCCTGCTGTTTTCTGTTATTTGGGGACTCGAACAACACAGGAGTGAACGTCACTATCCTGCTGTTTTGCGTTATTTTGGCACTCGAATAACACCGGTGTGAAGATTACTATCTAGCTGTTTTGTGTTATTTTGGCACTTGAATAACACAGGAGTGAAGGTTACTATCCTGCTGTTCTGTATTATTTTGGCACTCGAATAACACAGGATTGAAGGATGCTATCCTGCTGTTTTATATCATTTTGATATTTCAATAACACAGGAGTGAACGTTACTATCCTGCGGTATTGTGTTATTTTGGCATTTGAATAACACAGGAGTGAAGGTTACTTTCCTGGTGTTTTGTGTAATTTTGGCACTGGACTAACAGGAGTGAAGGTTACAATCCTGCTGTTTTGAGTTTCTTGGCACTGGGGTAACACAGGCGTGAAATTACTATACTGCTCTTTTGTGTTTTTTTTGGCATTGGAATAACACAGGACTGAAGGTAATTATCCTACTGTTTTATGTTATTTTGGCATTGGAATAACACAGGAGTGAAGGTTACTTTCCTGGTGTTTTGTGTAATTTTGGCACTGGACTAACAGGAGTGAAGGTTACAATCCTGCTGTTTTGAGTTTCTTGGCACTGGGGTAACACAGGCGTGAAATTACTATACTGCTCTTTTGTGTTTTTTTGGCATTGGAATAACACAGGACTGAAGGTAACTATCCTACTGTTTTATGTTATTTTGGCATTGGAATAACACAGGAGTGAAGGTTACTATCCTGCTGTTTTTGTGTTATTTTGACACTGGAATAACAATGGAGTGAAGGTTACTAGCCTGCTCTTTTGTGTCATTTTAGTATTTCAGTAACACAGGAGTGAATGATACTAACCTGCAGTATTGTGTTATTTTGGCGTTTGAATAACAGAGGAGTAAAGGTTACTATCTTGCTGTTTTATGTTATTTTGGCACTCAAATAACACAGGAGTGAAGGTTGCTATCCTGCTGTTTTGTGTTATTTTGGCACTGGGATAACACAGGAGTGAAGGTTGCTATCCTGCTGTTTTGTGTTATTTTGGCACTGGGATAACACAGGAGTGAAGGTTACTATCCTGCTGTTTTGTGTTATTTTGGCACTGGACTAACACAGAAGTGAAGGTTACTATTCTGATGTTTTGTGTTATTTTGGCCCGAGAATAACACAGGAGTGAAGAATACTATCAAGCTGTATTGTATTATTTTGGCATTTGAATAGCAAAGGAGTGAAGGTTACTATCCTGCAGTTTTGTGTTATTTTGGTACACAAACAACACAGGGGTGAAGGTTACTATCCTGCAGTTTTGTATAATTTTGGCACCCGAATAACACTGGAATGAAGGTTACTATCCTGCTGTTTTGTGTTATTTTGGCACTCGAATAACACATGAGTGAAGTTTACTATTCTGCTGTTTTCTATCATTTTGGTATTTCAATAACACAGGAGTGAAGGTTACTATCCTGCTGTATTTTGTTATTTTGGCATTTGAATAACACAGGAGAGATGGTTACTATCCTGCAGTTTTGTGTTACATTGGCACTCAATTAACACAGTAGTGAAGGTGACTTTCCTGCTGTTTTGTGTTATATTGGCATTGGGATAACACAGGAATACAAGTTATTATCCTGCTGTTTTGTGTTATTTTGGCCCGAGAATAACACAGGAGTGAAGAATACTATCAAACTGTATTGTATTATTTTGGCATTTGAATAGCAACGGAGTGAAGATTACAATCCTGCTGTTCTGAGTTTGTTGGCACTCGAATAACACAGGCGTGAAATTACTATCCTGTAGTTTTGTGTTATTTTGGCATTCGAATAACACAGGAGCGAAGGTTAATATCCTGCTGTATTGTGTTATTTTGGCACTCGAATAACACATGAGTGAAGGTCACTATCCTGCTGCTTTTTGTTATTTTGGCACTGGAATAACACAGGAGTGAAGGTTACTATCCTGCTGTTCTGTGTTATTTTGGGACTGGGATAGCACAGGAGTGAAGGTTACTATCATGCTGTTTTGAGGTTTTTGGCACTTGGATAACACAGGAGTGAAATTAGTATCCTGCTCTTTTGTGTTATTTTGGCACTCGAATAACACAAGAGCGAAGGTTACTATCCTGCTGTTTTGTGTTATTTTAGCAGTCGATTAACACAGGATTGAAGTTACTATCCTGCTGTTTTCTGTTATTTGGGGACTCGAACAACACAGGTGTGAAGGTCACTATCCTGCTGTTTTGTGTTATTTTGGGACTCGAATAACACCGGTGTGAAGGTTACTATCCTGCTGTTTTGTGTTATTTTGGCACTCGAATAACACAGGAATGAAGGTGACTATCCTGCTGTTTTGTGTTATTTTGGGACTCGAATAACACAGGATTGAAGGTTACTATCCTGCTGTTTTATATCATTTTGGTATTTCAATAACACAGGAGTGAACGTTACTATCCTGCTATATTGTGTTATTTTGGCATTTAAATCACACAGGAGTGAAGGTTACTTTCCTGGTGTTTTGTGTTATTTTGGCGCTGGGATAACACTGGAGTGAAGGTTACTATCCTGCTGTTTTGTGTTATTTTGGCCCGAGAATAACACAGGAATGAAGGTTACTATCCTGCTGTTTTCTGTTATTTTGGCACTCGAATAACACAGCAGTGAATGTTACTATCCAGCACTGTTGTCTTATTTTGGCTCTAGAATAACACAGGAGTAAAGCTTACTATCCTGCTGTTTCGTGTTATTTTGGCACTAGAATAACACAGGAGTGAAGGTTGCTATCCTCCTGTTTTGTGTTAGTTTGGCATTAGAACGACACAGGAGTTAAGGTTACTATCCTCTTGTTTTGTATTATTTTGGCACTCAAACAACACAGGAGGGAAGATTACTATCCTGATATTTTGTGTTCTGTGGCACTGGAATAACACAGGAGTGGTGTTACTATCCTGCTGTTTTGTGTTATTTTGGCACTCGAATGACACAGGAGTGAAGGTTACTATCCTGCTGTTTTGTGTTATTTTGGCCATCAAATAAAACAGGAATGAAGGTTACTATCCTGCTGTTTTGTGTTATTTTGGCACTGGAATAACACAGGAGTGAAGGTTGCTATCCTGCTGGTTTGTCTTATTTTGGCACTCGAATACCACAGGAGTGATGTTTACGCTGCAGCTCTTTTTTTTTATTTTGGCACTCGAATAACACAGGAGGGAAATTTACTATCCTGCCGTTTTGTGTTATTTTGGCACTCGAATAACACAGGAATGATGTTTACTATCCTGCTGTATTGTGTTATTTTGTAACTCGAATAACACAGGAGTGAAGGTTACTATCCTGCTGTTTTGTGTAAAGTTTGGCACTCGAATAACACAAGAGTGATGGTTACAATCATGCACAAAACAGTAACTTACACTCCTGTGTTATTCGAGTGCAAAAATTTACACAGAACAGCAGGATAGTAACATTCACTGTTGTGTTATTCGAATGCCAAAATTTACACAAAACTGCAGGATAGTAACCGTCACTCCTGTGTTAGTATCTTCACTCCTGGGTTACTCGAGTGCCAAAATAACACACAACAGCAGGATAGTATTCTTCACTCCTATGTTATTCAAGTGCCAAAATTATACAAAACAGCAGGATAGTAACCTGCACTCCTCTGTTATTCGAGTGCCAAAATAACACAAAACAGCCGGATAGTAACCTTCACACTTTTTTCTTCGAGTGCCAAAATAACACAAATGAGAAGGATAGCAAACTTCACACCTGTGTTATTCGCGTGCCAAAATAACACAAAACAGCAGGATATTAACCTTCACTCCTGTGTTATTCCAGTGCGAAAATAACACAAAACTACAGGATAGTAACCTTCACTCCTGGGCTTTTCGAGTGCCAAAAAGTAAAAAAACAGCAGGATCGTAACCTTCACTCCTGTGTCGTTCCAGTGCCAAAGTAACATTACACAACAGGAAGGTAACCTTCACCCCTGTGTTATTTGAGTGCCAACATAACACAATACAGCAGGATAGTAATCTCCAATTCTGTATTATTCCAGTGCCAAAATTACACAAAACACCAGCATAGTAACCCTCACTCCTGTGTTAATCGAATGCCAAAATAACACAAAACTGCAGGATAGTAACTTTCACACTTGCGTTATTCAAATGCCAAAATAACACAAAACAACAGGATGGTAACTTTCAGTCCTGTGTTATTCGAGTGCCAAAATAACACAAAATAGCAGGATAGCAGCCGTCAATACTGTGTTATTCCAGTGCCAAAATAACACAAAACAGCAGGATAGGAACCTTCACTCCTGTGTTATTCGAGTGCCAAAATAACACAATGCTGGAGGATAGTAACCTTCACTCCTGTGTTATTCGAGTGCCAAAATAATACAAAACAGCTGGAGAGTAACCTTCACTCCTGTTATTCAAGTACCAATGGAACACAAAACAGCAGGATAGTCACCTTCACTCCTGTGTTATCCCAGTGCCAAAATAACTCAAAACAGCAGGATAGTAACCTTCACTCCTGTGTTATTACACTGCCAAAATAACTCAAAATAGCAGGATAGTATCCCTCACACCTGTGTTATTCCAGTGCCAAAATAACAAAACAGCAGGATAGTGACCTTCACTCCTGTGTTATTCCAGTGCCAAAATAACAGAACAGCAGGATAGTAACCTTCATTCCTGTGTTATTCGAGTGCCAAAATAATGCAAAACAGCCGGATTGAAACCTACACTCCTGTGTTATTCAAATGCCAGAATAACACAAAACAGCAGGATAGTAACCTTCACTCCTGTGATATTCGAGTGCCAGAATAACACAAAACAGCAGGATAGTAACCTTCACTCCTGTGTTATTCCACAGCCAAAATAACACAAAACAGCAGGATAGTAACCTTCACTCCTGTGTTATTCCAGTGCCAAAATAACACAAAAAAGCAGGATAGTAATCATCACTCTTGTGTTATTTGAGTGCCAAAATTTAAACACAACAGCTGGAGAATAACCTTCACTCCTGTGTTACGCGAGTGTCAAAATAAAACAAAACAGCCGGATGGTAACCTTCACTCCTGTGTTATTCGAGTGACAAAATAACACAAAACAACAGGATAGTAACATTCACTCCTGTTATTCGAGTGCAAATGTAAGACAAAACAGCAGGATAGTAAACTTCACTCCTGTGTTGTTCCAGTGCCAAAATAACACAAAACAGCAGGATAGTAACCTTCACTCCTGTGTTATCCTAGTGCCAAAATAACTCAAAACAGCAGGATAGTAACCTTCACTCCTGTGTTATCCCAATGCAAAATACCACAAAACAGCAGGATAGTAACCTTCACTCCTGTGTTATTCAAATGCCAGAATAACACAAAACAGCAGGATAGTAACCTTCACTCCTGTGATATTCGAGCGCCAGAATAACACAAAACAGCAGGATAGTAACCTTCGCTCCTGTGTTATTCCACAGCCAAAATAACACAAAACAGCAGAATAGTAACCTTCACTCCTGTGTTATTCAAGTGCCAAAATAATACAAAACAGCAGGATAGCAACCTTCACTCCTGTGTTATTCCAGTGCCAAAATAACACAAAAAAGCAGGATAGTAATCGTCACTCTTGTGTTATTTGAGTGCCAAAATTTAAACACAACAGCTGGAGAATAACCTTCACTCCTGTGTTACGCGAGTGCCAAAATAAAACAAAACAGCCGGATGGTAACCTTCACTCCTGTGTTATTAGATCGCCAAAAAAACACAAAACAACAGGATAGTAACCTTCATTCCTGTGTTATTCAATTGCCAAAATAACACAAAACAGCAGGATAGTAACTTCACACCAGTGTTATTCCAGTGCCAAAATAACACAAAACAGCAGGATAGTAACCTTCACTCCTGTGTTATTCGACTGCCGAAATAACACAAAACAGCAGGATAGTAACCTTCACTCGAGTGTTATACCAGTACCAAACTAACACAAAACTGCAGGATAGTAACCTTCACTCCTGTGTTATTCCAGTGCGAAAATAACACAAAACTGCAGGATATTAACCTTCACTCCTGTGTTATTCAAGTGCCAAAATAATACAAAACAGCAGGATAGTGACCTTCATTCCAGTGTTATTCCAGTGCCAAAATTTACACAAAACAGCAGGATAATAATCTTCACTCCTGTGTTATTCGACTGCCAAAATAACACAAAACAACAGGATAGTAACCTTCACTCCTGTGTTATACCAGTGCGAAACTAACACAAAACAGCAGGATAGTAACCTTCACTACTGTGTTATCACAGTGCCAAAATAACACAAAACAGCAGGATAGTAACCTTCACTCCTCTGTTATTCAATTGCCAAAATAGCACAAAAAAGCAGGATAGGAAGCTTCACTCCTGTGTTATTCCACTGCCAAAATAACAGAAAACAGTAGAATAGTAACCCTCACTCGTTTTATTCGAGTGCCAAAGTAACACAAAACAGCAGGATAGTAACCTTCACTCCTGTGTTATTCCAAAGCCAAAAAAACAGAAAATGGCAGGATAGTAACCTTCACTCCTGTGTTATTCCAGTGCTAATATAAAACAAAACAGCAGGAAAGTAACCTTCATCTCCTGTGTTATTCGAGTGCCAAAATAACACACAACAGCAGGATAGAAACTTCTGCTCCTATGTTTTTCGAGTGCCAAACGAAGACAAAAGAGCTGAAGAGTAACCTTCACTCCTGTGTTATTTGATTGCCTAAATAACACAAAACAGCAGGATAGCAACCTTCACTCCTGTGTTATTCCAGTGCCAAAATAACTCAAAATAGCAGGATAGTATCCCTCACTCCTGTGTTATTCCAGTGGCAAAATAACAAAACAGCAGGATAGTACCCTTCACTCCTGTGATGTTCCAGTGCCAACATAACTCAAAACAGCAGGATAGTAACACTCACTCCTGTGTTATTCGGGGGCCAAAATAACACAAACCAGCAGGATAGTAACCTTCACTCCCGTGTTATTCGAGTGGCAAAATACCACAAAACAACGGGATAGTAACCTTCAATCCTGTGTTATTCGAGTGCCAAAATAATACAAAACAGCCGGATTGAAACCTACACTCCTGTGTTATTCCAGTGCCAAAATAACACAAAACAACAGGATAGTAACCTTCACTCCTGTGTTATTCCAGTGCCAAAATAATACAAAACAGCAGGATAGTAACCTTCACTCCTGTTTTATTCCAGTGCCAAAATAACACAAAAAAGCAGGATAGTAATCGTCACTCTTGTGTTATTTGAGTGCCAAAATTTAAACACAACAGCTGGAGAATAACCTTCACTCCTGTGTTACGCGAGTTTCAAAATAAAACAAAACAGCCGGATGGTAACCTTCACTCCTGTGTTATTCGAGTGACAAAATAACAGAAAACAGCTGGATAGTAACCGTCAATACTGTGTTACTCGAGTGCCAAAATAACACAAAACAACAGGATAGTAACATTCACTCCTGTCTTATTCGAGTGCCAAAATAATACAAAACAGCTGGAGAGTAACCTTCATTCCTGTTATTCGAGTGCCAATGTAAGACAAAACAGCAGGATAGTAACCTTCACTCCTGTGTTATCCCAGTGCCAAAATAACACAAAACAGCAGGATAGTAACCTTCACTCTTGCGTTATTTGAGTGCCAAACTTTAAACACAACAGCTGGTGATTAACCTTCACTCCTGTGTTATTCCAGTGCCAATATAACACAAAACAACAGGTTAGTAACCTTCACTCCTGTGTTATCCCAATGCAAAAGAACACAAAACAGCAGGATAGTAACCTTGACTCCTGTGTTATTCAATTGCCAAAATAGCACAAAACAGCAGGATAGTAACCTCACTCCTGTGTTATTCCACTGCCAAAATAACACAAAACAGCAGAATAGTAACCCTCACTCCTGTTATTCGAGTGCCAAAGTAACGCAAAACAGCAGGATAGTAACCTTCACTCTTGTGTCATTTGAGTGCCAAAATTTAAACACAACAGCTGGTGATTAACCTTCACTCCTATGTTATCCCTGTGCCAAAATATCTCACAACAGCAGGATAGTAACCTTCACTCCTGTGTTATCCCAATGCAAAATAACACAAAACAGCAGGATAGTAACCTTCACTCCTGTGTTATTCCAGTGCCAAAATAACAAAAAATTGCAGGACAGTAACCTTCAATCCTGTGTTATTCGACTGCCAAAATAACACAAAACAACAGGATAGTAACCTTCACTCCTGTGTTATTCGAGGGCCAGAATAACACAAAACAGCAGGATACAATCCTTCACTCCTGTCTTATTCGAGTGCCAAAATAACACAAAACAGTAGGATAGTAACCTTCACTCCTGTGTTATACAAGTCCCGAAATAACACAAAACAGCAGGATAGTAACCTTCATTCCTCTGTTATTAGATCGCCAGAATAACACAAAACATAATAGTAACGTTCGCACCTGTGTTATTCGAGTGCCAAAATAATACAAACCAGCAGGATAGTAACCTTCAGTCCTGTGTTACGCAAGTGCCAAAATAATAAAAAAAAGCAGGATAGTAACCTTCACTCCTCTGTTATTAGATCGCCAAAAAAAACACAAAACAACAGGATAGTAACCTTCACTCTTGTGTTATTTGAGTGCCAATATTTAAACACAACAGCTGGTGATTAACCTTCACTCCTTTGTTACCCCTGTGCCAAAATATCTCACAACAGCAGGATAGGAACCTTCACTCCTGTGTTACTCCAGTGCCAATATAACACAAAACAACAAGTTAGTAACCTTCACTCCTGTGTTATCCCAATGCAAAATAACACAAAACAGCAGGATAGTAACCTTCACTCCTGTGTTATTCCAGTGCCAAAATAACACAAAGCTGCAGGATAGTAATCTACAATTCTGTATTATTCCAATGCCAAAATACACAAAACACCAGCATAGCAACCTTCACTCCTGTGTTATTCCAGTGCCAAAATAACAAAAAAATTGCAGGATAGTAACCTTCAATCCTGTGTTACTCGACTGCCAAAATAACACAAAACAACAGGATAGTAAACTTCACTCCTGTGTTATTCCAGTGCCAGAATAACACAAAACAGCAGGATAGTAACCTTCACTCCTGTGTTATTCCACAGCCAAAATAACACAAAACAGCAGGATAGTAACCTTCACTCCTGTGTTATTCCAGTGCCAAAATAACACAAAAAAGCAGGATAGTAATCGTCACTCTTGTGTTATTTGAGTGCCAAAATTTAAACACAACAGCTGGAGAATAACCTTCACTCCTGTGTTACGCGGGAGTGTCAAAATAAAACAAAACAGCCGGATGGTAACCTTCACTCCTGTGTTATTCGAGTGCCAAAATAACACAAAACAACAGGATAGTAACATTCACTCCTGTCTTATTTGAGTGCCAAAATAATACAAAACAGCTGGAGAGTAACCTTCACTCCTGTTATTTGAGTGCAAATGTAAGACAAAACAGCAGGATAGTAAACTTCACTCCTGTGTTGTTCCAGTGCCAAAATAACACAAAACAGCAGGATAGTAACCTTCACTCCTGTGTTATCCTAGTGCCAAAATAACTCAAAACAGCAGGATAGTATCCCTCACTAGTGTGATATCCCAGTGCCAACATAACTCAAAACAGCAGGATAGTAACCTTCACTCCTGTGTTATCCCGATGCAAAAGAACACAAAACAGCAGGATAGTAACTTTCACACTTGCGTTATTCAAAAGCCAAAATAACACAATACAGCAGGATAGTAACCTTCAATCCTGTGTTATTCGTTTGCCAGAATAACACAAAACAGCAGGATAGAATCCTTCACTCCTGTGTTATTCCAGTGCCAAAATAACAAAACAGCAGGATAGTAACCTTCACTCCTGTGTTATCGAGTGGCAAAATACCACAAAACAGCAGAATAGTAACCTTCACTCCTGTGTTATTCCAGTGCCAAAATAACAAAACAGCAGGATAGTAACCTTCACTCCTGTGTTATTCGAGTGGCAAAATACCACAAAACAGCAGAATAGTAACCTTCACTCCTGTGTTATTCCAGTGCCAAAATAACAAAACAGCAGGATAGTAACCTTCACTCCTGTGTTATTCGAGTGGCAAAAATACCACAAAACAGCAGGATAGTAACCTTCACTCCTGTGTTATTCCAGTGCCAAAATAACACAAAAAAGCAGGATAGTAATCGTCACTCTTGTGTTATTTGAGTGCCAAAAATTTAAACACAACAGCTGGAGAATAACCTTCACTCCTGTGTTACGCGAGTGCCAAAATAAAACAAAACAGCCGGATGGTAACCTTCACTCCTGTGTTATTAGATCGCCAAAAAAACACAAAACAACAGGATAGTAACCTTCATTCCTGTGTTATTCAATTGCCAAAATAACACAAAACAGCAGGATAGTAACTTCACACCAGTGTTATTCCAGTGCCAATATAACACAAAACAACAGGTTTGTAACCTTCACTCCTGTGTTATCCCAATGCAAAATAACATAAAATATCAGGATAGTAAACCTTCAATGCTGTGTTATTCATTTGCCAAAATAATACATAACAGCAGGATAGTAAACTTCAATCCTGTGTTATTCCAGGGCCAGAATAACACAAAACAGCAGGATAGAATCTTTCACTCCTGTCTTATTCGAGTGCCAAAATAATACAAAACAGTCGGATAGTAACCTTCACTCCTGTGTTGTACAAGTCCCAAATAACACAGAACAGCAGGATAGTAACCTTCATTCCTCTGTTATTAGATCGCCAGAATAACACAAAACAACATAATAGTAACGTTCGCACCTGTGTTATACGAGTGCCAAAATAATACAAACCAGCAGGATAGTAACCTTCACTCCTGTGTTACGCAAGTGCCAAATAAAAAAAAAACAGAAGGATAGTAACCTTCACTCGTCTGTTATTAGATCGCCAAAAAAACACAAAACAACAGGATAGTAACCTTCATTCCTGTGTTATTTTGACTGCCAAAATAACACAAAACAGCAGGATAGTAATCTTCACTCGTGTTATTCCACTGCCAAAATAACACAAAACAGCAGAATAGTAACCCTCACTCCTGTTATTCGAGTGCCAAAGTAACACAAAACAGCAGGATAGTAAACTTCACTCTTGTGTTATCTGAGTGCCAAAATTTAAACACAACAGCTGGTGATTAACCTTCACTCCTATGTTATCCCTGTGCCAATATAACTCACGACAGCAGGATAGTAACCTTCACTCCTGTGTTATTCCAGTGCCAAAATAACACAAAACTGCAGGATAGTAACCTTCACTCCTGTGTTATTCAGTGCCAAAATAACACAAAACAGCAGGGTAGTAACCTTCACTCCTGTGTTACGCAAGTGCCAAAATAAAAAAAAACAGAAGGATAGTAACCTTCACTCGTCTGTTATTAGATCGCCAAAAAAAACACAAAACAACAGGATAGTAAGCTTCACTCCTGTGTTATTTGACTGCCAAAATAACACAAAACAGCAGGATAGTAATCTTCACTCGTGTTATTCCACTGCCAAAATAACACAAAACAGCAGAATAGTAACCCTCACTCCTGTTATTCGAGTGCCAAAGTAACACAAAACAGCAGGATAGTAAACTTCACTCTTGTGTTATCTGAGTGCCAAAATTTAAACACAACAGCTGGTGATTAACCTTCACTCCTATGTTATCCCTGTGCCAATATAACTCACAACAGCAGGATAGTAACCTTCACTCCTGTGTTATTCCAGTGCCAAAATAACACAAAACAGCAGGATAGTAACCTTCACTCCTGTGTTATTCCAGTGCCAAAATAACACAAAACAGCAGGATAGTAACCTTCACTCCTGTGTTATTCGACTGCCGAAATAACACAAAACAGCAGGATAGTAACCTTCACTCGTCTGTTATTAGATCGCCAAAAAAACACAAAACAACAGGATAGTAAGCTTCACTCCTGTGTTATTTGACTGCCAAAATAACACAAAAACAGCAGGATAGTAATCTTCACTTGAGTTATTCACTGCCAAAATAACACAAAACAGCAGAATAGTAACCCTCACTCCTGTTACTCGAGTGCCAAAGTAACACAAAACAGCAGGATAGTAAACTTCACTCTTGTGTTATCTGAGTGCCAAAATTTAAACACAACAGCTGGTGATGAACCTTCACTCCTATGTTATCCCTGTGCCAATATAACTCACAACAGCAGGATAGTAACCTTCACTCCTGTGTTATTCCAGTGCCAAAATAACACAAAACTGCAGGATAGTAACCTTCACTCCTGTGTTATTCCAGTGCCAAAATAACACAAAACAGCAGGATAGTAACCTTCACTCCTGTGTTATTCGACTGCCGAAATAACACAAAACAGCAGGATAGTAACCTTCACTCGAGTGTTATACCAGTGCCAAACTAACACAAAACTGCAGGATAGTAACCTTCACTCCTGTGTTATTCCAGTGCGAAAATAACACAAAACTGCAGGATAGTAACCTTCACTCCTGTGTTATTCAAGTGCCAAAATAATACAAAACAGCAGGATAGTGACCTTCATTCCAGTGTTATTCCAGTGCCAAAATTTACACAAAACAGCAGGATAATAATTTTCACTCCTGTGTTATTCGACTGCCAAAATAACACAAAACAACAGGATAGTAACCTTCACTCCTGTGTTATACCAGTGCGAAACTAACACAAAACAGCAGGATAGTAACCTTCACTACTGTGTTATCACAGTGCCAAAATAACACAAAACAGCAGGATAGTAACCTTCACTCCTCTGTTATTCAATTGCCAAAATAGCACAAAAAAGCAGGATAGGAAGCTTCAGTCCTGTGTTATTCCACTGCCAAAATAACAGAAAACAGTAGAATAGTAACCCTCACTCGTTTTATTCGAGTGCCAAAGTAACACAAAACAGCAGGATAGTAACCTTCACTCCTGTGTTATTCCAGTGCTAATATAAACAAAACAGCAGGAAAGTAACCTTCATCTCCTGTGTTATTCGAGTGCCAAAATAACACACAACAGCAGGATAGAAACTTCTGCTCCTATGTTTTTCGAGTGCCAAACGAAGACAAAAGAGCTGAAGAGTAACCTTCACTCCTGTGTTATTTGATTGCCTAAATAACACAAAACAGCAGGATAGCAACCTTCACTCCTGTGTTAATTCCAGTGCCAAAATAACACAAAACAGCAGGATAGTAACCTTCACTCCTGTGTTACGCAAGTGCCAAAAATAAAAAAAAACAGAAGGATAGTAACCTTCACTCGTCTGTTATTAGATCGCCAAAAAAACACAAAACAACAGGATAGTAAGCTTCACTCCTGTGTTATTTGACTGCCAAAATAACACAAAACAGCAGGATAGTAATCTTCACTCGTGTTATTCCACTGCCAAAATAACACAAAACAGCAGAATAGTAACCCTCACTCCTGTTATTCGAGTGCCAAAGTAACACAAAACAGCAGGATAGTAAACTTCACTCTTGTGTTATCTGAGTGCCAAAATTTAAACACAACAGCTGGTGATGAACCTTCACTCCTATGTTATCCCTGTGCCAATATAACTCACAACAGCAGGATAGTAACCTTCACTCCTGTGTTATTCCAGTGCCAAAATAACACAAAACTGCAGGATAGTAACCTTCACTCCTGTGTTATTCCAGTGCCAAAATAACACAAAACAGCAGGATAGTAACCTTCACTCCTGTGTTATTCGACTGCCGAAATAACACAAAACAGCAGGATAGTAACCTTCACTCGTCTGTTATTAGATCGCCAAAAAAACACAAAACAACAGGATAGTAAGCTTCACTCCTGTGTTATTTGACTGCCAAAATAACACAAAACAGCAGGATAGTAATCTTCACTCCTGTTACTCGAGTGCCAAAGTAACACAAAACAGCAGGATAGTAAACTTCACTCTTGTGTTATCTGAGTGCCAAAATTTAAACACAACAGCTGGTGATGAACCTTCACTCCTATGTTATCCCTGTGCCAATATAACTCACAACAGCAGGATAGTAACCTTCACTCCTGTGTTATTCCAGTGCCAAAATAACACAAAACTGCAGGATAGTAACCTTCACTCCTGTGTTATTCCAGTGCCAAAATAACACAAAACAGCAGGATAGTAACCTTCACTCCTGTGTTATTCGACTGCCGAAATAACACAAAACAGCAGGATAGTAACCTTCACTCGAGTGTTATACCAGTGCCAAACTAACACAAAACTGCAGGATAGTAACCTTCACTCCTGTGTTATTCCAGTGCGAAAATAACACAAAACTGCAGGATAGTAACCTTCACTCCTGTGTTATTCAAGTGCCAAAATAATACAAAACAGCAGGATAGTGACCTTCATTCCAGTGTTATTCCAGTGCCAAAATTTACACAAAACAGCAGGATAATAATCTTCACTCCTGTGTTATTCGACTGCCAAAATAACACAAAACAACAGGATAGTAACCTTCACTCCTGTGTTATACCAGTGCGAAACTAACACAAAACAGCAGGATAGTAACCTTCACTACTGTGTTATCACAGTGCCAAAATAACACAAAACAGCAGGATAGTAACCTTCACTCCTCTGTTATTCAATTGCCAAAATAGCACAAAAAAGCAGGATAGGAAGCTTCACTCCTGTGTTATTCCACTGCCAAAATAACAGAAAACAGTAGAATAGTAACCCTCACTCGTTTTATTCGAGTGCCAAAGTAACACAAAACAGCAGGATAGTAACCTTCACTCCTGTGTTATTCCAGTGCTAATATAAAACAAAACAGCAGGAAAGTAACCTTCATCTCCTGTGTTATTCGAGTGCCAAAATAACACACAACAGCAGGATAGAAACTTCTGCTCCTATGTTTTTCGAGTGCCAAACGAAGACAAAAGAGCTGAAGAGTAACCTTCACTCCTGTGTTATTTGATTGCCTAAATAACACAAAACAGCAGGATAGCAACCTTCACTCCTGTGTTATTCCAGTGCCAAAATAACTCAAAATAGCAGGATAGTATCCCTCACTCCTGTGTTATTCCAGTGGCAAAATAACAAAACAGCAAGATAGTAACCTTCACTCCTGTGATATTCCAGTGCCAACATAACTCAAAACAGCAGGATAGTAACATTCACTCCTGTGTTATTCCAGTGCCAAAATAACACAAAACTGCAGGATAGTAACCTTCACTCCTGTGTTATTCCAGTGCCAAAATAACACAAAACAGCAGGATAGTAACCTTCACTCCTGTGTTATTCGACTGCCGAAATAACACAAAACAGCAGGATAGTAACCTTCACTCAAGTGTTATACCAGTGCCAAACTAACACAAAACTGCAGGATAGTAACCTTCACTCCTGTGTTATTCCAGTGCGAAAATAACACAAAACTGCAGGATAGTAACCTTCACTCCTGTGTTATTCAAGTGCCAAAATAATACAAAACAGCAGGATAGTGACCTTCATTCCAGTGTTATTCCAGTGCCAAAATTTACACAAAACAGCAGGATAATAATCTTCACTCCTGTGTTATTCGACTGCCAAAATAACACAAAACAACAGGATAGTAACCTTCACTCCTGTGTTTATACCAGTGCGAAACTAACACAAAACAGCAGGATAGTAACCTTCACTACTGTGTTATCACAGTGCCAAAATAACACAAAACAGCAGGATAGTAACCTTCACTCCTCTGTTATTCAATTGCCAAAATAGCACAAAAAAGCAGGATAGGAAGCTTCACTCCTGTGTTATTCCACTGCCAAAATAACAGAAAACAGTAGAATAGTAACCCTCACTCGTTTTATTCGAGTGCCAAAGTAACACAAAACAGCAGGATAGTAACCTTCACTCCTGTGTTATTCCAGTGCTAATATAAAACAAAACAGCAGGAAAGTAACCTTCATCTCCTGTGTTATTCGAGTGCCAAAATAACACACAACAGCAGGATAGAAACTTCTGCTCCTATGTTTTTCGAGTGCCAAACGAAGACAAAAGAGCTGAAGAGTAACCTTCACTCCTGTGTTATTTGATTGCCTAAATAACACAAAACAGCAGGATAGCAACCTTCACTCCTGTGTTATTCCAGTGCCAAAATAACTCAAAATAGCAGGATAGTATCCCTCACTCCTGTGTTATTCCAGTGGCAAAATAACAAAACAGCAAGATAGTAACCTTCACTCCTGTGATATTCCAGTGCCAACATAACTCAAAACAGCAGGATAGTAACATTCACTCCTGTGTTATTCGGGGGCCAAAATAACACAAACCAGCAGGATAGTAACCTTCACTCCCGTGTTATTCGAGTGGCAAAATACCACAAAACAACGGGATAGTAACATTCAATCCTGTGTTATTCGAGTGCCAAAATAATACAAAACAGCCGGCTTGAAACCTACACTCCTGTGTTATTCCAATGCCAAAATAACACAAAACAACAGGATAGTAACCTTCACTCCTGTGTTATCCCAATGCAAAATAACACAAAACAACAGGATAGTAACCTTCACTCCTGTGTTGTCCCAATGCAAAATAACACAAAATAGCAGGATAGTAACCTTCACTCCTGTGTTATTCCAGTGCCAAAATAACAAAACAGCAGGATAGTAACCTTCACTCCTGTGTTATTCAAGTGCCAAAATAATACAAAACAGCAGGATAGTGACCTTCATTCCAGTGTTATTCCAGTGCCACAATTTACACAAAACAGCAGGATAATAATCTTCACTCCTGTGTTATTTGAGTGCCAAAATAACACAAAACAACAGGATAGTAACCTTCACTCCTGTGTTATACCAGTGCGAAACTAACACAAAACAGCAGGATAGTAACCTTCACTCCTGTGTTATTACACTGCCAAAATAACTCAAAATAGCAGGATAGTATCCCTCACACCTGTGTTATTCCAGTGCCAAAATAACAAAACAGCAGGATAGTAACCTTCACTCCTGTGTTATTCCACAGCCAAAATAACACAAAACAGCAGGATAGTAACGTTCACTCCTGTGTTATTCCAGTGCCAAAATAATACAAAACAGCAGGATAGTAACCTTCACTCCTGTGTTATTCCAGTGCCAAAATAACACAAAAAAGCAGGATAGTAATCGTCACTCTTGTGTTATTTGAGTGCCAAAATTTAAACACAACAGCTGGAGAATAACCTTCATTCCTGTGTTACGCGAGTGTCAAAATAAAACAAAACAGCCGGATGGTAACCTTCACTCCTGTGTTATTCGAGTGACAAAATAACAGAAAACAGCTGGATAGTAACCGTCAATACTGTGTTATTCGAGTGGCAAAATAACACAAAACAACAGGATAGTAACATTCACTCCTGTCTTATTCGAGTGCCAAAATAATACAAAACAGCTGGAGAGTAACCTTCATTCCTGTTATTCGAGTGCCAATGTAAGACAAAACAGCAGGATAGTAACCTTCACTCCTGTGTTATCCCAGTGCCAAAATAACACAAAACAGCAGGATAGTAACCTTCACTCTTGTGTTATTTGAGTGCCAAACTTTAAACACAACAGCTGGTGATTAACCTTTACTCCTATGTTATCCCTGTGCCAAAGTAACTCACAACAGCAGGATAGTAACCTTCACTCCTGTGTTATTCCAGTGCCAATATAACACAAAACAACAGGTTAGTAACCTTCACTCCTGTGTTATCCCAATGCAAAAGAACACAAAACAGCAGGATAGTAATCTTCACTCCTGTGTTATTCAATTGCCAAAATAACACAAAACAGCAGGATAGTAATCTTCACTCCTGTGTTATTCAATTGCCAAAATAACACAAAACAGTTGGATAGTAATCTTCACTCCTGTGTTATTCAATTGCCAAAATAACACAAAACAGCAGAATAGTAACCTTGACTCCTGTGTTATTCAATTGCCAAAATAGCACAAAACAGCAGGATAGTAACCTCACTCCTGTGTTATTCCACTGCCAAAATAACACAAAACAGCAGAATAGTAACCCTCACTCCTGTTATTCGAGTGCCAAAGTAACGCAAAACAGCAGGATAGTAACCTTCACTCCTGTGTTATTCCAGTGCCAAAATAACAAAAAATTGCAGGACAGTAACCTTCAATCCTGTGTTATTCGACTGCCAAAATAACACAAAACAACAGGATAGTAACCTTCACTCCTGTGTTATTCGAGGGCCAGAATAACACAAAACAGCAGGATACAATCCTTCACTCCTGTCTTATTCGAGTGCCAAAATAACACAAAACAGTAGGATAGTAACCTTCACTCCTGTGTTATACAAGTCCCGAAATAACACAAAACAGCAGGATAGTAACCTTCATTCCTCTGTTATTAGATCACCAGAATAACACAAAACATAATAGTAACGTTCGCACCTGTGTTATTCGAGTGCCAAAATAATACAAACCAGCAGGATAGTAACCTTCAGTCCTGTGTTACGCAAGTGCCAAAATAATAAAAAAAAGCAGGATAGTAACCTTCACTCCTCTGTTATTAGATCGCCAAAAAAACACAAAACAACAGGATAGTAACCTTCACTCTTGTGTTATTTGAGTGCCAATATTTAAACACAACAGCTGGTGATTAACCTTCACTCCTATGTTATCCCTGTGCCAAAATATCTCACAACAGCAGGATAGGAACCTTCACTCCTGTGTTACTCCAGTGCCAATATAACACAAAACAACAAGTTAGTAACCTTCACTCCTGTGTTATCCCAATGCAAAATAACACAAAACAGCAGGATAGTAACCTTCACTCCAGTGTTATTCCAGTGCCAAAATAACACAAAGCTGCAGGATAGTAATCTACAATTCTGTATTATTCCAATGCCAAAATTACACAAAACACCAGCATAGTAACCTTCACTCCTGTGTTATTCCAGTGCCAAAATAACAAAAAATTGCAGGATAGTAACCTTCAATCCTGTGTTACTCGACTGCCAAAATAACACAAAACAACAGGATAGTAAGCTTCACTCCTGTGTTATTCCAGTGCCAAAATAACACAAAACAACAGGATAGTAACCTTCACTCCTGTGTTAGCCCAATGCAAAATAACACAGAACAGCAGGATAGTAACCTTCATTCCTCTGTTATTAGATCGCCAGAATAACACAAAACAACATAATAGTAACGTTCGCACCTGTGTTATACGAGTGCCAAAATAATACAAACCAGCAGGATAGTAACCTTCACTCCTGTGTTACGCAAGTGCCAAAATAAAAAAAAACAGAAGGATAATAACCTTCACTCGTCTGTTATTAGATCGCCAAAAAAACACAAAACAACAGGATAGTAACCTTCATTCCTGTGTTATTTGACTGCCAAAATAACACAAAACAGCAGGATAGTAATCTTCACTCGTGTTATTCCACTGCCAAAATAACACAAAACAGCAGAATAGTAACCCTCACTCCTGTTATTCGAGTGCCAAAGTAACACAAAACAGCAGGATAGTAAACTTCACTCCTGTGTTATTCCAGTGCCAAAATAACACAAAACAGCAGGATAGTAACCTTCACTCCTGTGTTATTCGACTGCCGAAATAACACAAAACAGCAGGATAGTAACCTTCACTCGTCTGTTATTAGATCGCCAAAAAAACACAAAACAACAGGATAGTAAGCTTCACTCCTGTGTTATTTGACTGCCAAAATAACACAAAACAGCAGGATAGTAATCTTCACTCGTGTTATTCCACTGCCAAAATAACACAAAACAGCAGAATAGTAACCCTCACTCCTGTTACTCGAGTGCCAAAGTAACACAAAACAGCAGGATAGTAAACTTCACTCTTGTGTTATCTGAGTGCCAAAATTTAAACACAACAGCTGGTGATGAACCTTCACTCCTATGTTATCCCTGTGCCAATATAACTCACAACAGCAGGATAGTAACCTTCACTCCTGTGTTATTCCAGTGCCAAAATAACACAAAACAGCAGGATAGTAACCTTCACTCCTGTGTTATTCCAGTGCCAAAATAACACAAAACAGCAGGATAGTAACCTTCACTCCTGTGTTATTCGACTGCCGAAATAACACAAAACAGCAGGATAGTAACCTTCACTCGTCTGTTATTAGATCGCCAAAAAAACACAAAACAACAGGATAGTAAGCTTCACTCCTGTGTTATTTGACTGCCAAAATAACACAAAACAGCAGGATAGTAATCTTCACTTGAGTTATTCCACTGCCAAAATAACACAAAACAGCAGAATAGTAACCCTCACTCCTGTTACTCGAGTGCCAAAGTAACACAAAACAGCAGGATAGTAAACTTCACTCTTGTGTTATCTGAGTGCCAAAATTTAAACACAACAGCTGGTGATGAACCTTCACTCCTATGTTATCCCTGTGCCAATATAACTCACAACAGCAGGATAGTAACCTTCACTCCTGTGTTATTCCAGTGCCAAAATAACACAAAACTGCAGGATAGTAACCTTCACTCCTGTGTTATTCCAGTGCCAAAATAACACAAAACAGCAGGATAGTAACCTTCACTCCTGTGTTATTCGACTGCCGAAATAACACAAAACAGCAGGATAGTAACCTTCACTCGTCTGTTATTAGATCGCC
>JANJGN010003787.1:35000-40381 GCA_026770705.1 Isurus oxyrinchus | reverse complement strand
GTGTGTGTGTGTGTGTGTGTGTGTGTGTGAGTGTGAGTGTGAGGGTGTATGTGTGAGTGTGTGTGTGTGTGTGAGGGTTTGTGTGAGTGTGTATGTGTGAGTGTGGTGTGGAGTGTGTGTGAGGTGTGTGTGGAGTGTGTGTGTGGGGTGAGTGTGTGTGAGGGTGTGTGAGGGTGTGTGTGTGTGAGGGTGTGAGTGTGTGTGAGGGTGTGTGAGGGTGTGAGGGTGTGAGGGTGTGTGAGGGTGTGTGGGTGTGTGAGGGTGTGGGTGAGGGTGTGTGTGTGTGTGAGTGGTAGGGTGTGTGTGTGTGTGTGTGTGTGTGTGAGGGTGTGTGTGTGTGTGTGGTGTGTGTGTGTGTGAGGGTGTGTGAGGGTGTGTGAGGGTGGTGTGTGTGAGTGTGTGTGAGTGGTGTAAGGTGTGTAGTTTGTGTGAGGGTGTGTGTGAGTGTGTGTGAGTGTGTGTGAGGGTGTGTGAGGGTGTGTGTGAGTGTGTGTGAGTGTGTGTGAGTGTGTGTGAGGGTGTGTGTGTGTGAGTGTGTGTGAGGGTGTGTGGAGTGTGTGTGAGTGTGTGTGAGGGTGTGAGTGTGTGTGAGTGTGTGTGAGGGTGTATGTGTGTGAGTGTGTGTGAGGGTGTGTGTGTCTGAGTGTGTGTGAGTGTGTGTGAGTGTGTGTGTGTGTGAGTGAGGGTGTGTGTGTGTGTGAGGTTCTATGAGGGTGTGTGTGTGTGTGTGTGTGTGAGGGTGTGTGAGGGTGTGTGTGTGTGAGTGTGTGTGAGTGTGTGTGAGTGTGTGTGAGGGTGTGTGAGGCTGTGTGTGTGAGGGTGTGTGAGTGTGTGTGAGTGTGTGTGAGTGTGTGTGAGGGTGTGAGAGTGTGTGTGAGTGTTTGTGAGGGTGTGAGTGTGTGTGAGGGTCTGTGAGGGTGTGTGTGTGTGAGTGTGTGTGAGGGTCTGTGTGTGTGAGTGTGTGTGAGTGTGTGTGAGTGTGTGATTGTGTGTGAGTGAGGGTGTGTGTGTGTGTGTGAGGGTCTGTGAGCATGTGTGTGTGTTAGGGTGTGTGAGTGTGTGTGAGGGTGTGTGTGAGGGTTTGTGAGGGTGTGTGTGTGTGAGTGTGTGTGAGTGTGTGTGAGGGTGTGTGAGGGTGTGTGTGTGTGAGTGTGTGTGAGTGTGTGTGAGTCTGTGTGAGGGTGTGTGAGGGTGTGTGAGGCTGTGTGTGTGAGTGTGTGTGAGTTGTGTGTGAGTGTGTGTGTGAGGGTGTGTGAGGGTGTGTGAGTGTGTGAGGGTGTGTGTGTGTGTGTGAGTGTGTGTGAGGCGTGTGTGTGTGTGAGGCTGTGTGAGGGTGTGTGAGGCTGTGTGTGTGAGAGTTTGTGAGGGTGTGTGTGTGAGTGTGTGTGAGGGTGTGTGTGTGAGTGTGTGTGAGGCTGTGTGTGTGAGTGTGAGTGAGGGTGTGTGTGTGAGAGTTTGTGAGGGTGTGTGTGTGAGTGTGTGTGAGGGTGTGTGTGTGAGTGTGTGTGAGGCTGTGTGTGTGAGTGTGTGTGAGGGTGTGTGTGTGAGGGTGTGCGAGGGTGTGTGAGGGTGTGTGTGTGTGTGTGAGGGTGTGTGAGGGTGTCTGTGTGAGTGAGTGTGTGTGTGTGTGAGGGTGTGTGTGTGTGAGTGTGTGTGAGTTTGTGTGTGTGTGAGTGTGAGTGTGTGTGAGGGTGTGTGAGGTTGTGTGTGTGTGTGTGTGTGAGTGTGAGGGGTGTGTATGTGTGAGTGTGTGTGAGTGTGTGTGAGGGTTTGTGTGAGTGTGTATGTGTGAGTGTGTGTGAGTTTGTGTGAATTTGTGTGAGTGTGTGTGTGTGAGTGTGTGGTGAGGGTGTGTGAGGGTGTGTGTGTGTGAGTGTGAGTGTGTTTATGAGGGTGTGTGTGTGTGTGAGGGTGTGTGATGCTATGTGAGGGTGTGTGAGTGTGTGCGTGTGTGAGGGGTGTGTGAGGGGTGTGTGAGGGTGTGTGTGTGTGTGAGTGGTAGGGTGTGTGTGTGTGTGTGTGTGTGTGAGGGTGTGTGAGGGTGTGTGAGGGTGTGTGTGTGTGAGGGTGTGTGAGGGTGTGTGAGGGTGTGTGTGTGTGAGTGTGTGTGAGTGTGTGTGAGGGTGTGTGAGTTTGTGTGAGGGTGTGTGTGTGAGTGTGTGTGAGTGTGTGTGAGGGTGTGTGAGGGTGTGTGTGTGAGTGTGTGTGAGTGTGTGTGAGTGTGTGTGAGGGGTGTGTGTGTGTGAGTGTGTGTGAGTGTGTGTGAGTGTGTGTGAGTGTGTGTGAGGGTGTGAGTGTGTGTGAGTGTGTGTGAGGGTGTGTGTGTGTGAGTGTGTGTGAGAGTGTGTGTGTCTGAGTGTGTGTGAGGTGTGTGAGTGTGTGTGAGGTTGTGTGTGTCTGTGTGTGTGTGTTAGTGAGGGTGTGTGTGTGTGTGTGTGAGGTTCTATGAGGGTGTGTGTGTGTGTGTGTGAGGGTGTGTGAGTGTGTGTGAGTGTGTGTGACTTTGTGTGACGGTGGTGGTGAGGGTGTGTGTGTGTGAGTGTGTGTGAGTGGTGTGTGAGGGTGTGTGTGTGTGAGTGTGTGTGAGTGTGGTGTGAGTGTGTGTGAGGGTGTGTGAGGCTGTGTGTGTGAGGGTGTGTGAGTGTGTGTGAGTGTGTGTGAGTGTGTGTGAGGGTGTGAGAGTGTGTGTGAGTGTTTGTGAGGGTGTGAGTGTGTGTGAGGGTCTGTGAGGGGTGTGTGTGTGTGAGTGTGTGTGAGGGTCTGTGTGTGTGAGTGTGTGTGAGTGTGTGTGAGTGTGTGTGAGTGTGTGTGAGGGTGTGATTGTGTGTGAGTGAGGGGTGTGTGTGTGTGTGTGAGGGTCTGTGAGGGTGTGTGTGTGTTAGGGTGTGTGAGTGTGTGTGAGGGTGTGTGAGGGTTTGTGAGGGTGGTGTGTGTGTGTGTGTGTGAGTGTGTGTGTGAGGGTGTGTGAGGGTGTGGGTGTGTGTGTGAGTGTGTGTGAGTGTGTGTGAGGGTGTGTGAGGGTGTGTGAGGCTGTGTGTGTGAGTGTGTGTGAGTGTGTGTGAGGGTGTGTGAGGGTGTGTGAGTGTGTGAGGGTGTGTGTGTGTGTGAGTGTGTGTGAGGGTGTGTGTGTGTGTGAGGGTGTGTGTGTGTATGAGTGTGTGTGAGGGTGTCTGTGTGTGTGAGTGTGTGTGTGTGTGTGTGTGTGTGTGTGTGGGTGTGTGTGTGTGTGAGTGTGTGAGTGTGTCTGAGTGTGTGTGTGTGTGAGGGTCTGTGAGGGTGTGTTTGTGTGTGTGTGTGAGTGTGTGTGAGTGTGTGTGAGGGTGTGTGAGGGTGTGTGTGTGTGTGTGTGTGTGAGTGTGTGTGAGGGTCTGTGAGGGTGTGTGGTGTGTGAGTGTGTGTGAGTGTGTGTGAGGGTGTGTGAGGGTGTGTGTCTCTGTGAGTGTGTGTGAGTGTGTGTGAGGGTCTGTGAGGGTGTGTGTGTGTGTGTGTGTGTGTGTGAGTGTGTGTGTGAGTGTGTGTGAGTGTGTGTGAGGGTGTGTGAGGCTGTGTGTGTGAGGGTGTCTGATTGTGTGTGAGTGTGTGTGAGTGTGTGTGAGTGTGTGTGGGTGTGTGAGTGTGTGTGAGTATGTGTGAGTTTGTGTGAGTGTGTGTATGAGTGTGTGTGAGGGTGTGTGTGTGAGTGTGTGTGAGGGTGTGTGTGTGAGTGTGTGTGAGGCTGTGTGTGTGAGTGTGTGTGAGGGTGTGTGTGTGAGGTTATGTGAGTGTGTGTGTGTGAGGGTGTGTGAGTGTGTGTGAGGCTGTGTGTGTGAGTGTGTGTGAGTGTGTGTGTGTGAGTGTGTGTGAGTGTGTGTGTGTGAGTGTGTCTGAGGGTGTGTGTGTGAGGGTGTGTGAGCGTGTGTGTGTGTGAGGCTGTGTGAGTGTGTGTGAGGCTGTGTGTGTGAGAGTTTGTGAGGGTGTGTGTGAGTGTGTGTGAGGGTGTGTGTGTGAGTGTGTGTGAGGGTGTGTGTGTGAGAGTTTGTGAGGGTGTGTGTGTGAGTGGTGTGTGTGAGGGTGTGTGTGTGAGTGTGTGTGAGGCTGTGTGTGTGAGTGTGTGTGAGGGTGTGTGTGTGAGGGTGTGTGAGGGTGTGTGAGGGTGTGTGTGTGTGTGAGGGTGTGTGAGGGTGTCTGTGTGCGTGAGTGTGTGTGTGTGTGAGGGTGTGTGTGTGTGAGTGTGTGTGAGTTTGTGTGTGTGTGAGTGTGAGTGTGTGTGAGGGTGTGTGAGGTTGTGTGTGTGTGTGTGTGTGTGTGTGTGTGAGTGTGTGTGAGGGTGTGTGAGGGTGTGTGTGTGTGTGTGTGTGTGAGTGTGTGTGAGGGTCTGTGAGGGTGTGTGTGTGTGAGTGTGTGTGAGTGTGTGTGAGGGTCTGTGAGGGTGTGTGTCTCTGTGAGTGTGTGTGAGTGTGTGTGAGGGTCTGTGAGGGTGTGTGTGTGTGTGTGTGTGTGTGAGTGTGTGTGTGAGTGTGTGTGAGTGTGTGTGAGGGTGTGTGAGGCTGTGTGTGTGAGGGTGTCTGATTGTGTGTGAGTGTGTGTGAGTGTGTGTGGGTGTGTGAGTGTGTGTGAGTATGTGTGAGTTTGTGTGAGTGTGTGTATGAGTGTGTGTGAGGGTGTGTGTGTGAGTGTGTGTGAGGGTGTGTGTGTGAGTGTGTGTGAGGCTGTGTGTGTGAGTGTGTGTGAGGGTGTGTGTGTGAGGTTATGTGAGTGTGTGTGTGTGAGGGTGTGTGAGTGTGTGTGAGGCTGTGTGTGTGAGTGTGTGTGAGTGTGTGTGTGTGAGTGTGTGTGAGTGTGTGTGTGTGAGTGTGTCTGAGGGTGTGTGTGTGAGGGTGTGTGAGCGTGTGTGTGTGTGAGGCTGTGTGAGTGTGTGTGAGGCTGTGTGTGTGAGAGTTTGTGAGGGTGTGTGTGTGAGTGTGTGTGAGGGTGTGTGTGTGTGAGTGTGTGTGAGGCTGTGTGTGTGAGTGTGTGTGAGGGTGTGTGTGTGAGGGTGTGTGAGGGTGTGTGGAGGGTGTGTGTGTGTGTGAGGGTGTGTGAGGGTGTCTGTGTGCGTGAGTGTGTGTGTGTGTGAGGGTGTGTGTGTGTGAGTGTGTGTGAGTTTGTGTGTGTGTGAGTGTGAGTGTGTGTGAGGGTGTGTGAGGTTGTGTGTGTGTGTGTGTGTGTGTGTGAGTGTGAGTGTGAGGGTGTGTATGTGTGAGTGTGTGTGTGTGTGTGAGGGTTTGTGTGAGTGTGTATGTGTGAGTGTGTGTGAGTGTGTGTGAGTTTGTGTGAGTGTGTGTGTGTGAGTGTGTGTGAGGGTGTGTAAGGGTGTGTGAGTTTGTGTGAGGGTGTGTGTGTGAGTGTGTGTGAGTGTGTGC
>JANJGN010003787.1:0-22500 GCA_026770705.1 Isurus oxyrinchus | reverse complement strand
GTGAGTGTGTGTGAGTGTGTGTGAGGGTGTGTGTATGTGTGAGTGTGTGTGAGTGTGTGTGAGGGTGTGTGAGGGTGTGTGTGTGAGTGTGTGTGTGTGTGTGAGTGTGTGTGAGTGTGTGTGAGTGTGTGTGAGGGTGTGTGTGTGTGAGTGTGTGTGAGTGTGTGTGAGTGTGTGTGAGTTTGTGTGAGGGTGTGTGTGTGTGTGAGTGTGTGTGAGTGTGTGTGAGGGTGTGTGAGGGTGTGTGTGTGTGAGTGTGTGTGAGGGTGTGTGTGTGTGAGTGTGTGTGAGGGTGTGTGTGTGTGTGTGTGTGAGGGTGTGTGAGTGTGTGCGAGTGTGTGTGAGTGTGTGTGATGGTGTGAGTGTGTGTGAGTGAGGGTGTGTGTGTGTGTGAGGGTCTGTGAGGGTGTGTGTGTGTGTGAGTGTGTGTGTGTGTGAGTGTGTGTGAGTGTGTGTGAGTGTGTGTGAGGGTGTGAGTGTGTGTGAGTGAGGGTGTGTGTGTGTGTGAGGGTCTGTGAGGGTGTGTGTGTGTGTGAGGGTGTGTGAGTGTGTGTGAGTGTGTGTGAGGGCGTGTGAGGGTGTGTGAGGGTGTGTGTGTGTGAGTGTGTGTGAGTGTGTGTGAGGGTGTGTATGTGTGAGTTTGTGTGAGTGTGTGTGAGTGTGTGTGAGGCTGTGTGTGTGAGGGTGTGTGAGTGTGTGTGAGGGTGTGTGAGTGTGTGTGAGTGTGTGTGAGGGTGTGAGTGTGTGTGAGGGTGTGAGTGTGTGTGAGGGTGTGTGAGGGTGTGTGTGTGTGAGGGTGTGTGTGTGTGAGTGTGTGTGAGGGTCTGTGTGTGTGTGTGTGTGTGTGTGTGAGGGTCTGTGAGGGTGTGTGTGTGTGTGTGTGAGGGTGTGTGAGTGTGTGTGAGTGTGTGTGAGGGTGTGTGAGGGTGTGTGTGTGTGAGTGTGAGGGTGTGTGTGTATGAGAGTGGGTGAGTGTGTGTGAGGGTGTGTGAGGGTGTGTATGTGTGAGTGTGTGTGAGTCTGTGTGTGTGAGGGTGTGTGAGTGTGTGTGAGTGTGTGTGAGTGTGTGTGAGGGTGTGTGAGGCTGTGTGTGTGAGTGTGTGTGAGGGTGTGTGAGTGTGTGTGAGTGTGTGTGAGGGTGTGAGTGTGTGTGAGTGTGTGTGAGGGTCTGTGTGTGTGAGTGTGTGTGAGGGTCTGTGTGTGAGTGTGTGTGAGGGTGTGAGTGTGTGTGAGTGAGGGTGTGTGAGTGTGTGTGAGGGTCTGTGAGGGTGTGTGTGTGTGAGTGTGTGTGAGGGTGTGTGAGGGTGTGCGTGTGTGAGTGTGTGTGAGTGTGTGTGAGGGTGTGTGAGGCTGTGTGTGTGAGGGTGTGTGAGTGTGTGTGAGTGTGTGTGAGGGTGTGTGAGGGTGTGTGTGTGTGTGAGTGTGTGTGAGGGTGTGTGTGTGTGTGAGGGTGTGTGAGGGTGTGTGTGTGTGTGAGTGTGTGTGAGTGTGTGTGAGGCTCTGTGAGGGTGTGTGTGAGTGTGTGTGTGAGTGTGTGTAAGTGTGTGTGAGGGTGTGTGAGGGTGTGTGAGGGTGTGTGTGTGTGAGTGTGTGTGAGGGTGTGTGAGGCTGTGTGTGTGAGTGTGTGTGAGTGTGTGTGAGCTTGTGTGATTGTGTGTATGAGTGTGTGCGAGTGTGTGTGAGGTTGTGTGTGTGTGTGAGTGCGAGGGTGTGTGTGTGTGTGACTGTGTGTGAGTTTGTGTGAGTGTGTGTGAGTTTGTGTGAGGGTGTGTGAGGTTGTGTGTGTGTGTGTCTGTGTCTGTGTGAGTTTGTGTGAGTGTGTGTGTGTGAGTGTGTGTGAGTGTGTGTGAGTCTGTGTGAGGGTGTCTGATTTTGTGTGAGGGTGTGTGAGTGTGAGTGTGTGTGTGTGTGTGTGTTTGTGTGGGTTTGTGTGAGTGTTTGTGTGTGAATGTGTGTGAGTGTGTGTGAGTTTGTGTGAGTGTGTGTGAGGGTGCCTGAGTTTGTGTGAGGGTGTGTGAGTGTGAGTGTGTGTGTGTGTGTGTGTGAGTGTTTGTGTGTGTGAGTTTGTGTGAGTTTGTGTGAGTGTGTCTGTGTGTGTGAGTTTGTGTGAGTTTGTGTGAGTGTGTGTGAGTGTGTGTGAGTTTGTGTGAGGGTGTGTGTGTGTGTGTGAGTGTGTGTGAGTGTGTGTGAGGGTGTGTGAGGGTGTGTGTGTGTGAGTGTGTGTGAGGGTGTGTGTGTGTGTGTGTGTGTGAGGGTGTGTGTGTGTGTGTGTGTGTGTGTGAGGGTGTGTGAGTGTGTGTGAGTGTGTGTGAGTGTGTGTGTGTGAATGTGTTGGGGTGTGTCTGTGAGGGTGTGTGAGTTTGTGTGAGTTTGTGTGAGTGTGTGTGTGTGTGTGAGTTTGTGTGAGTTTGTGTGAGTGTGTGTGTGTGTGTGAGTTTGTGTGAGTGTGTGTGTGTGTGAGTTTGTGTGAGTGTGTGTGTATGTGAGTTTGTGTGTGTTTGTGTGAGTGTATGTGTGTGTGTGAGTTTGTGTGAGTGTGTGTGAGTGTGTGTGAGGGTGTGTGTATGTGTGAGTGTGTGTGAGGGTGTGTGAGGGTGTGTGTGTGAGTGTGTGTGTGTGTGTGAGTGTGTGTGAGTGTGTGTGAGTGTGTGTGAGGGTGTGTGTGTGTGAGTGTGTGTGAGTGTGTGTGAGTGTGTGTGAGTTTGTGTGAGGGTGTGTGTGTGTGTGAGTGTGTGTGAGTGTGTGTGAGGGTGTGTGAGGGTGTGTGTGTGTGAGTGTGTGTGAGGGTGTGTGTGTGAGTGTGTGTGTGAGGGTGTGTGTGTGTGTGTGTGTGAGGGTGTGTGAGTGTGTGCGAGTGTGTGTGAGTGTGTGTGATGGTGTGAGTGTGTGTGAGGGTGTGTGAGGGTGTGTGTGTGTGAGTGTGTGTGAGGGTGTGTGTGTGTGAGTGTGTGTGAGTGTGTGTGAGTGTGTGTGAGGGTGTGAGTGTGTGTGAGTGAGGGTGTGTGTGTGTGTGAGGGTCTGTGAGGGTGTGTGTGTGTGTGAGGGTGTGTGAGTGTGTGTGAGTGTGTGTGAGGGCATGTGAGGGTGTGTGAGGGTGTGTGTGTGTGAGTGTGTGTGAGTGTGTGTGAGGGTGTGTGAGGGTGTGTATGTGTGAGTTTGTGTGAGTGTGTGTGAGGGTGTGTGTGGCTGTGTGTGTGAGGTTGTGTGAGTGTGTGTGAGTGTGTGTGAGGGTGTGTGAGTGTGTGTGAGTGTGTGTGAGGGTGTGAGTGTGTGTGAGGGTCTGTGTGTGTGAGGGTGTGTGAGTGTGTGTGAGTGTGTGTGAGGGTGTGAGTGTGTGTGAGGGTATGTGTGTGTGAGTGTGTGTGAGGGTCTGTGTGTGTGAGTGTGTGTGAGTGTGTGTGTGTGTGAGGGTGTGAGTGTGTGTGATTGAGGGTGTGTGAGTGTGTGTGAGGGTGTGTGAGGGTGTGTTTGTGTGAGTGTGTGTGAGTGTGTGTGAGGGTGTGTGAGGCTGTGTGTGTGAGGGTGTGTGAGTGTGTGTGAGTGTATGTGAGTGTGTCTGAGGGTGTGTGAGGGTGTGTGTGTGTGTGAGTGTGTGTGAGGGTGTGTGTGTGTGAGGGTGTGTGAGGGTGTGTGTGTGTGTGAGTGTGTGTGAGTGTGTGTGAGGGTCTGTGAGGGTGTGTGTGATTGTGTGTGTGAGTGTGTGTAAGTGTGTGTGAGGGTGTGTGAGGGTGTGTGAGGGTGTGTGTGTGTGAGTGTGTGTGAGGGTGTGTGAGGCTGTGTGTGTGAGGGTGTGTGAGTGTGTGTGAGTTTGTGTGAGTGTGTGTGGGTGTGTGAGTGTGTGTGAGTGTGTGTGAGTTTGTGTGAGTGTGTGTATGAGTGTGTGTGAGGGTGTGTGAGGTTGTGTGTGTGTGTGAGTGCGAGGGTGTGTGTGTGTGTGACTGTGTGTGAGTTTGTGTGAGTGTGTGTGAGTTTGTGTGAGGGTGTGTGAGGTTGTGTGTGTGTGTGTCTGTGTTTGTGTGAGTTTGTGTAAGTGTGTGTGTGTGAGTGTGTGTGAGTGTGTGTGAGTCTGTGTGAGGGTGTCTGAGTTTGTGTGAGGGTGTGTGAGTGTGAGTGTGTGTGTGTGTGTGAGTTTGTGTGAGTTTGTGTGAGTGTGTGTGTGTGAATGTGTGTGAGTGTGTGTGAGGGTGTGTGAGTTTGTGTGAGTTTGTGTGAGTGTGTGTGTGTGTGTGAGTTTGTTTGAGTTTGTGTGAGTGTGTGTGTGTGTGAGTTTGTGTGAGTGTGTTTGTGTGAGTGTGTGTGAGTGTGTGAGTTTGTGTGAGTGTGTGTGAGTGTGTGTGAGGGTGTCTGAGTTTGTGTGAGGGTGTGTGAGTGTGAGTGTGTGTGTGTGTGTGAGTTTGTGTGAGTTTGTGTGAGTGTGTGTGTGTGAGTGTGTGTGAGGGTGTGTGAGGGTGTGTGAGGGTGTGTGTGTGTGAGTGTGTGTGAGGGTGTGTGTGTGTGAGTGTGTGTGAGGGTGTGTGTGTGTGTGTGTGTGAGGGTGTGTGAGTGTGTGCGAGTGTGTGTGAGTGTGTGTGAGTGTGTGAGTGTGTGTGAGGGTGTGTGAGGGTGTGTGTGTGTGAGGGTGTGTGAGGGTGTGTGTGTGTGAGTGTGTGTGAGTATGTGTGAGTGTGTGTGAGGGTGTGAGTGTGTGTGAGTGAGGGTGTGTGTGTGTGTGAGGGTCTGTGAGGGTGTGTGTGTGTGTGAGGGTGTGTGAGTGTTTGTGAGTGTGTGTGAGGGCGTGTGAGGGTGTGTGAGGGTGTGTGTGTGTGAGTGTGTGTGAGTGTGTGTGAGGGTGTGTGAGGGTGTGTATGTGTGAGTTTGTGTGAGTGTGTGTGAGGGTGTGTGAGGCTGTGTGTGTGAGGGTGTGTGAGTGTGTGTGAGTGTGTGTGAGGGTGTGTGAGTGTGTGTGAGTGTGTGTGAGTGTGTGTGAGGGTGTGTGAGGGTGTGTGTGTGTGAGTGTGTGTGAGGGTCTGTGTGTGTGAGTGTGTGTGAGTGTGTGTGAGTGTGTGTGAGGGTGTGAGTGTGTGTGAGTGAGGTTGTGTGAGTGTGTGTGAGGGTCTGTGAGGGTGTGTGTGTGTGAGAGTGTGTGAGTGTGTGTGAGGGTGTGTGAGGGTGTGTGTGTTTGAGTGTGTGTGAGTGTGTGTGAGGGTGTGTGAGGCTGTGTGTGTGAGGGTGTGTGAGTGTGTGTGAGTGTATGTGAGTGTGTGTGAGTGTGTGTGAGGGTGTGTGTGTGTGTGAGTGTGTGTGAGGGTGTGTGTGTGTGAGGGTTTGTGAGGCTGTGTGTGTGTGTGAGTGTGTGTGAGTGTGTGTGAGGGTCTGTGAGGGTGTGTGTGATTGTGTGTGTGAGTGTGTGTAAGTGTGTGTGAGGGTGTGTGAGGGTGTGTGAGGGTGTGTGTGTGTGAGTGTGTGTGAGGGTGTGTGAGGCTGTGTGTGTGAGGGTGTGTGAGTGTGTGTGATTTTGTGTGAGTGTGTGTGGGTGTGTGAGTGTGTGTGAGTGTGTGTGAGTTTGTGTGAGTGTGTGTATGAGTGTGTGTGAGGGTGTGTGAGGTTGTGTGTGTGTGTGTGTGCGAGGGTGTGTGTGTGTGTGACTGTGTGTGAGTTTGTGTGAGTGTGTGTGAGTTTGTGTGAGGTTGTGTGTGTGTGTGTCTGTGTTTGTGTGAGTTTGTGTGAGTGTGTGTGTGTGAGTGTGTGTGAGTGTGTGTGAGTCTGTGTGAGGGTGACTGAGTTTGTGTGAGGGTGTGTGAGTGTGAGTGTGTGTGTGTGTGTGAGTTTGTGTGAGTTTGTGTGAGTGTGTGTGTGTGAATGTGTGTGAGTGTGTGTGAGGGTGTGTGAGTTTGTGTGAGTTTGTGTGAGTGTGTGTGTGTGTGAGTTTGTGTGAGTTTGTGTGAGTGTGTGTGTGTGTGAGTTTGTGTGAGTTTGTGTGTGTGTGTGTGTGTGAGTTTGTGTGAGTGTGTTTGTGTGAGTGTGTGTGAGTGTGTGAGTTTGTGTGAGTTTGTGTGAGTGTGTGTGAGTGTGTGTGAGGGTGTCTGAGTTTGTGTGAGGGTGTGTGAGTGTGAGTGTGTGTGTGTGTGTGAGTTTGTGTGAGTTTGTGTGAGTGTGTGTGTGTGAGTGTGTGTGAGTGTGTGTGAGGGTGTGTGTGTGTGAGTGTGTGTGAGGGTGTGTGTGTGTGAGTGTGTGTGAGGGTGTGTGTGTGTGTGTGTGTGAGGGTGTGTGAGTGTGTGCGAGTGTGTGTGAGTGTGTGTGATGGTGTGAGTGTGTGTGAGGGTGTGTGAGGGTGTGTGTGTGTGAGTGTGTGTGAGGGTGTGTGTGTGAGTGTGTGTGAGTGTGTGTGAGTGTGTGTGAGGGTGTGAGTGTGTGTGAGTGAGGGTGTGTGTGTGTGTGAGGGTCTGTGAGGGTGTGTGTGTGTGTGAGGGTGTGTGAGTGTGTGTGAGTGTGTGTGAGGGCGTGTGAGGGTGTGTGAGGGTGTGTGTGTGTGAGTGTGTGTGAGTGTGCGTGAGGGTGTGTATGTGTGAGTTTGTGTGAGTGTTTGTGAGGGTGTGTGAGGCTGTGTGTGTGAGGGTGTGTGAGTGTGTGTGAGTGTGTGTGAGGGTGTGTGAGTGTGTGTGAGTGTGTGTGAGGGTGTGAGTCTGTGTGAGGGTGTGTGAGGGTGTGTGTGTGTGAGTGTGTGTGAGGGTCTGTGTGTGTGAGTGTGTGTGAGTGTGTGTGAGTGTGTGTGTGTGTGTGAGTGAGGGTGTGTGAGTGTGTGTGAGGGTCTGTGAGGGTGTGTGTGTGTTAGTGTGTGAGTGTGTGTGAGGGTGTGTGAGGGTGTGTGTGTGTGAGTGTGTGTGAGTGTGTGTGAGGGTGTGTGAGGCTGTGTGTGTGAGGGTGTGTGAGTGTGTGTGAGTGTATGTGAGTGTGTGTGAGGGTGTGTGAGGGTTTTTGTGTGTGAGTGTGTGTGAGGGTGTGTGTGTGTGAGGGTTTGTGAGGCTGTGTGTGTGTGTGAGTGTGTGTGAGTGTGTGTGAGGGTCTGTGAGGGTGTGTGTGATTGTGTGTGTGAGTGTGTGTAAGTGTGTGTGAGGGTGTGTGAAGGTGTGTGAGGGTGTGTGAGGGTGTGTGTGTGTGACTGTGTGTGAGGGTGTGTGAGGCTGTGTGTGTGAGGGTGTGTGAGTGTGTGTGATTTTGTGTGAGTGTGTGTGGGTGTGTGAGTGTGTGTGAGTGTGTGTGAGTTTGTGTGAGTGTGTGTATGAGTGTGTGTGAGGGTGTGTGAGGTTGTATGTGTGTGTGAGTGCGAGGGTGTGTGTGTGTGTGACTGTGTGTGAGTTTGTGTGAGAGTGTGTGAGTTTGTGTGAGGGTGTGTGAGGTTGTGTGTGTGTGTGTCTGTGTTTGTGTGAGTTTGTGTGAGTGTGTGTGAGGGTGTGAGTGTGTGTGAGTGAGGGTGTGTGAGTGTGTGTGAGGGTCTGTGAGGGTGTGTGTGTGTTAGTGTGTGAGTGTGTGTGAGGGTGTGTGAGGGTGTGTGTGTGTGAGTGTGTGTGAGTGTGTGTGAGGGTGTGTGAGGCTGTGTGAGTGAGGGTGTGTGAGTGTGTGTGAGGGTCTGTGAGGGTGTGTGTGTGTGAGAGTGTGTGAGTGTGTGTGAGGGTGTGTGAGGGTGTGTGTGTGTGAGTGTGTGTGAGTGTGTGTGAGGGTGTGTGAGGCTGTGTGTGTGAGGGTGTGTGAGTGTGTGTGAGTGTATGTGAGTGTGTGTGAGGGTGTGTGAGGGTGTGTGTGTGTGTGAGTGTGTGTGAGGGTCTGTGTGTGTGAGGGTTTGTGAGGCTGTGTGTGTGTGTGAGTGTGTGTGAGTGTGTGTGAGGGTCTGTGAGGGTGTGTGTGATTGAGTGTGTGTAAGTGTGTGTGAGGGTGTGTGAGGGTGTGTGAGGGTGTGTGTGTGTGAGTGTGTGTGAGGGTGAGTGAGGCTGTGTGTGTGAGGGTGTGTGAGTGTGTGTGATTTTGTGTGAGTGTGTGTGGGTGTGTGAGTGTGTGTGAGTGTGTGTGAGTTTGTGTGAGTGTGTGTATGAGTGTGTGTGAGGGTGTGTGAGGTTGTGTGTGTGTGTGTGTGCGAGGGTGTGTGTGTGTGTGACTGTGTGTGAGTTTGTGTGAGTGTGTGTGAGTTTGTGTGAGGGTGTGTGAGGTTGTGTGTGTGTGTGTCTGTGTTTGTGTGAGTTTGTGTGAGTGTGTGTGAGTGTGTGTGAGTCTGTGTGAGGGTGTCTGAGTTTGTGTGAGGGTGTGTGAGTGTGAGTGTGTGTGTGTGTGTGAGTTTGTGTGAGTTTGTGTGAGTGTGTGTGTGTGAATGTGTGTGAGTGTGTGTGAGGGTGTGTGAGTTTGTGTGAGTTTGTGTGAGTGTGTGTGTGTGTGAGTTTGTGTGAGTTTGTGTGAGTGTGTGTGTGTGTGAGTTTGTGTGAGTTTGTGTGTGTGTGTGTGTGTGAGTTTGTGTGAGTGTGTTTGTGTGAGTGTGTGTGAGTGTGTGAGTTTGTGTGAGTTTGTGTGAGTGTGTGTGAGTGTGTGTGAGGGTGTCTGAGTTTGTGTGAGGGTGTGTGAGTGTGAGTGTGTGTGTGTGTGTGAGTTTGTGTGAGTGTGTGTGTGTGAGTGTGTGTGAGTGTGTGTGAGGGTGTGTGTGTGTGAGTGTGTGTGAGGGTGTGTGTGTGTGAGTTTGTGTGAGGGTGTGTGTGTGTGAGTGTGTGTGAGTGTGTGTGAGTGTGTGTGAGGGTGTGTGTGTGTGAGTGTGTGTGAGGGTGTGTGTGTGTGAGTGTGTGTGAGGGTGTGTGTGTGTGTGTGTGTGAGGGTGTGTGAGTGTGTGCGAGTGTGTGTGAGTGTGTGTGATGGTGTGAGTGTGTGTGAGGGTGTGAGTGTGTGTGAGTGAGGGTGTTTGTGTGTGTGAGGGTCTGTGAGGGTGTGTGTGTGTGTGAGGGTGTGTGAGTGTGTGTGAGTGTGTGTGAGGGCGTGTGAGGGTGTGTGAGGGTGTGTGTGTGTGAGTGTGTGTGAGTGTGTGTGAGGGTGTGTATGTGTGAGTTTGTGTGAGTGTTTGTGAGGGTGTGTGAGGCTGTGTGTGTGAGGGTGTGTGAGTGTGTGTGAGTGTGTGTGAGGGTGTGTGAGTGTGTGTGAGTGTGTGTGAGGGTCTGAGTCTGTGTGAGGGTGTGTGAGGGTGTGTGTGTGTGAGTGTGTGTGAGGGTCTGTGTGTGTGAGTGTGTGTGAGTGTGTGTGAGTGTGTGTGAGGGTGTGAGTGTGTGTGAGTGAGGGTGTGTGAGTGTGTGTGAGGGTCTGTGAGGGTGTGTGTGTGTTAGTGTGTGAGTGTGTGTGAGGGTGTGTGAGGGTGTGTGTGTGTGAGTGTGTGTGAGTGTGTGTGAGGGTGTGTGAGGCTGTGTGTGTGAGGGTGTGTGAGTGTGTGTGAGTGTATGTGAGTGTGTGTGAGGGTGTGTGAGGGTGTGTGTGTGTGTGAGTGTGTGTGAGGGTGTGTGTGTGTGAGGGTTTGTGAGGCTGTGTGTGTGTGTGAGTGTGTGTGAGTGTGTGCGAGGGTCTGTGAGGGTGTGTGTGATTGTGTGTGTGAGTGTGTGTAAGTGTGTGTGAGGGTGTGTGAGGGTGTGTGAGGGTGTGTGAGGGTGTGTGTGTGTGACTGTGTGTGAGGGTGTGTGAGGCTGTGTGTGTGAGGGTGTGTGAGTGTGTGTGATTTTGTGTGAGTGTGTGTGGGTGTGTGAGTGTGTGTGAGTGTGTGTGAGTTTGTGTGAGTGTGTGTATGAGTGTGTGTGAGGGTGTGTGAGGTTGTATGTGTGTGTGAGTGCGAGGGTGTGTGTGTGTGTGACTGTGTGTGAGTTTGTGTGAGAGTGTGTGAGTTTGTGTGAGGGTGTGTGAGGCTGTGTGTGTGTGTGTCTGTGTTTGTGTGAGTTTGTGTGAGTGTGTGTGTGTGAGTGTGTGTGAGTGTGTGTGAGTGTGTGTGAGTCTGTGTGAGGGTGTCTGAGTTTGTGTGAGGGTGTGTGAGTGTGAGTGTGTGTGTGTGTGAGTTTGTGTGAGTTTGTGTGAGTGTGTGTGTGTGAATGTGTGTGAGTGTGTGTGAGGGTGTGTGAGTCTGTGTGAGTTTGTGTGAGTTTGTGTGAGTGTTTGTGTGTGTGAGTTTGTGTGAGTTTGTGTGAGTGTGTGTGTGTGTGTGAGTTTGTGTGAGTGTGTGTGTGTGTGAGTTTGTGTGAGTGTGTGTGTATGTGAGTTTGTGTGTGTTTGTGTGAGTGTATGTGTGTGTGAGTTTGTGTGAGTTTGTGTGTGTGTGAGTTTGTGTGAGTTTGTGTGAGTGTGTTTGTGTGAGTGTTTGTGAGTGTGTGAGTTTGTGTGAGTTTGTGTGAGTGTGTGTGAGTGTGTGTGAGGGTGTGTGTATGTGTGAGTGTGTGTGAGGGTGTGTGAGGGTGTGTGTGTGAGTGTTTGTGTGTGTGTGTGAGTGTGTGTGAGGGTGTGTGAGGATGTGTGAGGGTGTGTGTGTGTGAGTTGTGTGAGGGTGTGTGAGTTTGTGTGAGGGTGTGAGTGTGTGTGAGTGTGTGTGAGGGTGTGTGAGGGTGTGTGAGGGTGTGTGTGTGTGAGTGTGTGTGAGGGTGTGTGTGTGTGAGTGTGTGTGAGGGTGTGTGAGGGTGTGTGTGTGAGTGTGTGTGAGGGTGTGTGAGTGTGTGTGAGTGTGTGTGAGGGTGTGTGTGTGAGTGTGTGTGAGGGTGTGTGTGTGTGAGTGTGTGTGAGTGTGTGTGAGGGTGTGAGTGTGTGTGAGTGAGGGTGTGTGTGTGTGTGTGAGGGTCTGTGAGGGTGTGTGTGTGAGTGTGTGTGAGGGTGTGTGAGTGTGTGTGAGTGTGTGTGAGGGTGTGTGAGGGTGTGTGTGGGTGTGAGTGTGTGTGAGTGTGCGAGAGGGTGTGTGAGGGTGTGTGTGTGTGAGTGTGTGTGAGTGTGTGTGAGTGTGTGTGAGGGTGTGTGAGGCTGTGTGTGTGAGGGTGTGTTAGTGTGTGTGAGTGTGTGTGAGTGTGTGTGAGGGTGTGTGAGTGTGTGTGAGTGTGTGTGAGGGTGTGATTGTGTGTGAGGGTGTGTGTGTGTGAGTGTGTGTGAGGGTCTGTGTGTGTGAGTGTGTGTGAGTGTGTGTGAGTGTGTGTGAGGGTGTGTGTGTGTGTGAGTGAGGGTGTGTGAGTGTGTGTGAGGGTCTGTGAGGGTGTGTGTGTGTTAGGGTGTGTGAGTGTGTGTGAGGGTGTGTCAGGGTGTGTGAGGGTGTGCGTGTGAGTGTGTGTGAGTGTGTGTGAGGGTGTGTGAGGGTGTGTGTGTGTGAGTGTGTGTGAGTCTGTGTGAGTGTGTGTGAGGGTGTGTGAGGCTGTGTGTGTGAGGGTGTGTGAGTGTGTGTGAGGGTGTGTGACTGTGTGTGATGGTGTGTGTGTGTGTGAGTGTGTGTGAGGGTGTGTGAGGGTGTGTGAGGGTGTGTGTGTGTGAGTGTGTGTGAGTGTGTGTGAGGGTGTGCGAGGGTGTGTGTGTGTGAGTGTGTGTGAGTGTGTGTGAGGGTGTGTGAGGCTGTGTGTGTGAGGGTGTGTGACTGTGTGTGAGGGTGTGTGAGTGTGTGTGATGGTGTGTGTGTGTGTGAGTGTGTGTGAGGTGTGTGTGTGTGTGTGAGTGTGTGTGAGGTTGTGTGTGTGTGTGAGTGTGTGTGAGGGTATGTGTGTGTGTGAGTGTGTGTGAGGGTGTGTGTGTGTGTGAGGGTGGTGTGTGTGTGTGAGTGTGTGTGAGGGGTGTGTGTGTGTGTGTGAGGGTGTGTGTGTGTGTGAGGGTGTGTGTGTGTGTCTGTGTGTGAGTGTGTGTGAGGGGTGTGAGTGTGTGTGAGTGTGTGTGAGTGTGTGTGAGGGTGTGCGTGTGTGTGAGTGTGTGTGAGGATGTGTGTGTGTGTGAGGGTGTGTGTTTGTGAGTGTGTGTGAGGGTGTGTGTGTGTGAGGGTGTGTGTGTGTGTGAGTGTGTGTGTGTGAGTGTGTGTGAGGGTGTGAGTGTGTGTGAGTGTGTGAGTGTGTCTTAGTTTGTGTGTGTGTGTGTGAGGGTCTGTGAGGGTGTGTTTTGTGTCTGTGTGTGTGAGTGTGTGTGAGGGTGTGTGAGGGTGTGTGTGTGTGATTGTGTGTGAGTGTGTGTGAGGATGTGTGAGTGTGTGTGTGTGTGTGAGTGTGTGTGAGGGTGTGTGAGGGTGTGTGAGTGTGATTGTGTGTGAGTGTGTGTGAGGATGTGTGAGTGTGTGTGTGTGTGTGAATGTGTGTGAGTGTGTGTGAGGGTGTGTGAGTCTGTGTGAGTTTGTGTGAGTTTGTGTGAGTGTTTGTGTGTGTGAGTTTGTGTGAGTTTGTGTGAGTGTGTGTGTGTGTGTGAGTTTGTGTGAGTGTGTGTGTGTGTGAGTTTGTGTGAGTGTGTGTGTATGTGAGTTTGTGTGTGTTTGTGTGAGTGTATGTGTGTGTGAGTTTGTGTGAGTTTTGTGTGTGTGTGAGTTTGTGTGAGTTTGTGTGAGTGTGTTTGTGTGAGTGTTTGTGAGTGTGTGAGTTTGTGTGAGTTTGTGTGAGTGTGTGTGAGTGTGTGTGAGGGTGTGTGTATGTGTGAGTGTGTGTGAGGGTGTGTGAGGGTGTGTGTGTGAGTGTTTGTGTGTGTGTGTGAGTGTGTGTGAGGGTGTGTGAGGATGTGTGAGGGTGTGTGTGTGTGAGTGTGTGTGAGGGTGTGTGTGAGTTTGTGTGAGGGTGTGAGTGTGTGTGAGTGTGTGTGAGGGTGTGTGAGGGTGTGTGAGGGTGTGTGTGTGTGAGTGTGTGTGAGGGGTGTGTGTGTGTGGAGTGTGTGTGAGGGTGTGTGAGGGTTGTGTGTGTGAGTGTGTGTGAGGGTGTGTGAGTGTGTGTGAGTGTGTGTGAGGGTGTGTGTGTGAGTGTGTGTGAGGGTGTGTGTGTGTGAGTGTGTGTGAGTGTGTGTGAGGGTGTGAGTGTGTGTGAGTGAGGGTGTGTGTGTGTGAGGGTCTGTGAGGGTGTGTGTGTGAGTGTGTGTGAGGGTGTGTGAGTGTGTGTGAGTGTGTGTGAGGGTGTGTGAGGGTGTGTGTGGGTGTGAGTGTGTGTGAGTGTGCGAGAGGGTGTGTGAGGGTGTGTGTGTGTGAGTGTGTGTGAGTGTGTGTGAGTGTGTGTGAGGGTGTGTGAGGCTGTGTGTGTGAGGGTGTGTTAGTGTGTGTGAGTGTGTGTGAGTGTGTGTGAGGGGTGTGTGAGTGTGTGTGAGTGTGTGTGAGGGGTGTGATTGTGTGTGAGGGTGTGTGTGTGTGAGTGTGTGTGAGGGTCTGTGTGTGTGAGTGTGTGTGAGTGTGTGTGAGTGTGTGTGAGGGTGTGTGTGTGTGTGAGTGAGGGTGTGTGAGTGTGTGTGAGGGTCTGTGAGGGTGTGTGTGTGTTAGGGGTGTGTGAGTGTGTGTGAGGGTGTGTCAGGGTGTGTGAGGGTGTGCGTGTGAGTGTGTGTGAGTGTGTGTGAGGGTGTGTGAGGGTGTGTGTGTGTGAGTGTGTGTGAGTCTGTGTGAGTGTGTGTGAGGGTGTGTGAGGCTGTGTGTGTGAGGGTGTGTGAGTGTGTGTGAGGGTGTGTGACTGTGTGTGATGGGTGTGTGTGTGTGTGAGTGTGTGTGAGGGTGTGTGAGGGTGTGTGAGGGTGTGTGTGTGTGAGTGTGTGTGAGTGTGTGTGAGGGTGTGCGAGGGTGTGTGTGTGTGAGTGTGTGTGAGTGTGTGTGAGGGTGTGTGAGGCTGTGTGTGTGAGGGTGTGTGACTGTGTGTGAGGGGTGTGTGAGTGTGTGTGATGGTGTGTGTGTGTGTGAGTGTGTGTGAGGTGGTGTGTGTGTGTGTGAGTGTGTGTGAGGTTGTGTGTGTGTGTGAGTGTGTGTGAGGGTATGTGTGTGTGTGAGTGTGTGTGAGGGTGTGTGTGTGTGTGAGGGTGTGTGTGTGTGAGGGTGTGTGAGGGGTGTGTGTGTGTGTGAGGGTGTGTGTGTGTGTGAGGGTGTGTGTGTGTGTCTGTGTGTGAGTGTGTGTGAGGGTGTGAGTGTGTGTGAGTGTGTGTGAGTGTGTGTGAGGGTGTGCGTGTGTGTGAGTGTGTGTGAGGGTGTGTGTGTGTGTGAGGGTGTGTGTTTGTGAGTGTGTGTGAGGGGTGTGTGTGTGTGAGGGTGTGTGTGTGTGTGAGTGTGTGTGTGTGAGTGTGTGTGAGGGGTGTGAGTGTGTGTGAGTGTGTGAGTGTGTCTTAGTTTGTGTGTGTGTGTGTGTGAGGGTCTGTGAGGGTGTGTTTGTGTCTGTGTGTGTGAGTGTGTGTGAGTGTGTGTGAGGGTGTGTGAGGGTGTGTGTGTGTGATTGTGTGTGAGTGTGTGTGAGGATGTGTGAGTGTGTGTGTGTGTGTGAGTGTGTGTGAGGGTGTGTGAGGGTGTGTGAGTGTGATTGTGTGTGAGTGTGTGTGAGGATGTGTGAGTGTGTGTGTGTGTGTGAGTGTGTGTGAGGGTGTGTGAGGATGTGTGAGTGTGTGTGTGTGTGTGAGTGTGTGTGAGGGTGTGTGAGGGTGTGTGAGGGTCTGTGTGTGTGAGTGTGTGTGAGTGTGTGTGAGGGTGTGTGAGGCTGTGTGTGTGAGGGTGTCTGAGTGTGTGTGAGTGTGTGTGAGTGTGTGTGGGTGTGTGAGTGTGTGTGAGTGTGTGTGAGTTTGTGTGAGTGTGTGTATGAGTGTGTGTGAGGGTGTGTGAGGTTGTGTGTTTCTGTGAGTGTGAGGGTGTGTGTGTGTGACTGTGTGTGAGTTTGTGTGAGTGTGTGTGAGTTTGTGTGAGGGTGTGTGAGGTTGTGTGTGTGTGTGTGTGTGTTTGTGTGAGTTTGTGTGAGTGTTTGTGTGTGAGTGTGTGTGAGTGTGTGTGAGTGTGTGTGAGTGTGTGTGAGGGTGCCTGAGTTTGTGTGAGGGTGTGTGAGTGTGAGTGTGTGTGTGTGTGTGTGAGTGTTTGTGTGTGTGAGTTTGTGTGAGTTTGTGTGAGTGTGTGTGTGTGTGTGAGTTTGTGTGAGTTTGTGTGAGTGTGTGTGAGTGTGTGTGAGTTTGTGTGAGGGTGTGTGTGTGTGTGTGAGTGTGTGTGAGTGTGTGTGAGGGTGTGTGAGGGTGTGTGTGTGTGAGTGTGTGTGAGGGTGTGTGTGTGTGTGAGTGTGTGTGAGTGTGTGTGAGGGTGTGTGAGGGTGTGTGGTGTGTGAGTGTGTGTGAGGGTGTGTGTGTGTGAGTGTGTGTGAGGGTGTGTGTGTGTGTGTGTGTGTGAGGGTGTGTGAGTGTGTGTGAGTGTGTGTGAGTGAGTGTGTGTGTGTGAATGTGTTGGGGTGTGTCTGTGAGGGTGTGTGAGTTTGTGTGAGTTTGTGTGAGTGTGTGTGTGTGTGAGTTTGTGTGAGTTTGTGTGAGTTTGTGTGAGTGTTTGTTTGTGTGAGTTTGTGTGAGTTTGTGTGAGTGTGTGTGTGTGTGTGAGTTTGTGTGAGTGTGTGTGTGTGTGAGGGTGTGTGTTTGTGAGTGTGTGTGAGGGGTGTGTGTGTGTGAGGGTGTGTGTGTGTGTGAGTGTGTGTGTGTGAGTGTGTGTGAGGGTGTGAGTGTGTGTGAGTGTGTGAGTGTGTCTTAGTTTGTGTGTGTGTGTGTGAGGGTCTGTGAGGGTGTGTTTGTGTCTGTGTGTGTGAGTGTGTGTGAGTGTGTGTGAGGGTGTGTGAGGGTGTGTGTGTGTGATTGTGTGTGAGTGTGTGTGAGGATGTGTGAGTGTGTGTGTGTGTGTGAGTGTGTGTGAGGGTGTGTGAGGGTGTGTGAGTGTGATTGTGTGTGAGTGTGTGTGAGGATGTGTGAGTGTGTGTGTGTGTGTGAATGTGTGTGAGTGTGTGTGAGGGTGTGTGAGTCTGTGTGAGTTTGTGTGAGTTTGTGTGAGTGTTTGTGTGTGTGAGTTTGTGTGAGTTTGTGTGAGTGTGTGTGTGTGTGTGAGTTTGTGTGAGTGTGTGTGTGTGTGAGTTTGTGTGAGTGTGTGTGTATGTGAGTTTGTGTGTGTTTGTGTGAGTGTATGTGTGTGTGAGTTTGTGTGAGTTTGTGTGTGTGTGAGTTTGTGTGAGTTTGTGTGAGTGTGTTTGTGTGAGTGTTTGTGAGTGTGTGAGTTTGTGTGAGTTTGTGTGAGTGTGTGTGAGTGTGTGTGAGGGTGTGTGTATGTGTGAGTGTGTGTGAGGGTGTGTGAGGGTGTGTGTGTGAGTGTTTGTGTGTGTGTGTGAGTGTGTGTGAGGGTGTGTGAGGATGTGTGAGGGTGTGTGTGTGTGTGAGTGTGTGTGGAGGGTGTGTGAGTTTGTGTGAGGGTGTGAGTGTGTGTGAGTGTGTGTGAGGGTGTGTGAGGGTGTGTGAGGGTGTGTGTGTGTGAGTGTGTGTGAGGGTGTGTGTGTGTGAGTGTGTGTGAGGGTGTGTGAGGGTGTGTGTGTGAGTGTGTGTGAGGGTGTGTGAGTGTGTGTGAGTGTGTGTGAGGGTGTGTGTGTGAGTGTGTGTGAGGGTGTGTGTGTGTGAGTGTGTGTGAGTGTGTGTGAGGGTGTGAGTGTGTGTGAGTGAGGGGTGTGTGTGTGTGAGGGTCTGTGAGGGTGTGTGTGTGAGTGTGTGTGAGGGTGTGTGAGTGTGTGTGAGTGTGTGTGAGGGTGTGAGGGTGTGTGTGGGTGTGAGTGTGTGTGAGTGTGCGAGAGGGTGTGTGAGGGTGTTGTGTGTGTGAGTGTGTGTGAGTGTGTGTGAGTGTGTGTGAGGGTGTGTGAGGCTGTGTGTGTGAGGGTGTGTTAGTGTGTGTGAGTGTGTGTGAGTGTGTGTGAGGGTGTGTGAGTGTGTGTGAGTGTGTGTGAGGGTGTGATTGTGTGTGAGGGTGTGTGTGTGTGAGTGTGTGTGAGGGTCTGTGTGTGTGAGTGTGTGTGAGTGTGTGTGAGTGTGTGTGAGGGTGTGTGTGTGTGTGAGTGAGGGTGTGTGAGTGTGTGTGAGGGTCTGTGAGGGTGTGTGTGTGTTAGGGTGTGTGAGTGTGTGTGAGGGTGTGTCAGGGTGTGTGAGGGTGTGCGTGTGAGTGTGTGTGAGTGTGTGTGAGGGTGTGTGAGGGTGTGTGTGTGTGAGTGTGTGTGAGTCTGTGTGAGTGTGTGTGAGGGTGTGTGAGGCTGTGTGTGTGAGGGTGTGTGAGTGTGTGTGAGGGTGTGTGACTGTGTGTGATGGTGTGTGTGTGTGTGAGTGTGTGTGAGGGGTGTGTGAGGGTGTGTGAGGGTGTGTGTGTGTGAGTGTGTGTGAGTGTGTGTGAGGGTGTGCGAGGGTGTGTGTGTGTGAGTGTGTGTGAGTGTGTGTGAGGGTGTGTGAGGCTGTGTGTGAGGGTGTGTGACTGTGTGTGAGGGTGTGTGAGTGTGTGTGATGGTGTGTGTGTGTGTGAGTGTGTGTGAGGTGGTGTGTGTGTGTGTGAGTGTGTGTGAGGTTGTGTGTGTGTGTGAGTGTGTGTGAGGGTATGTGTGTGTGTGAGTGTGTGTGAGGGTGTGTGTGTGTGTGAGGGTGTGTGTGTGTGAGGGTGTGTGAGGGTGTGTGTGTGTGTGAGGGTGTGTGTGTGTGTGAGGGGTGTGTGTGTGTGTCTGTGTGTGAGTGTGTGTGAGGGGTGTGAGTGTGTGTGAGTGTGTGTGAGTGGGTGTGTGAGGGTGTGCGTGTGTGTGAGTGTGTGTGAGGGTGTGTGTGTGAGGGTGTGTGTTTGTGAGTGTGTGTGAGGGTGTGTGTGTGTGAGGGTGTGTGTGTGTGTGAGTGTGTGTGTGTGAGTGTGTGTGAGGGTGTGAGTGTGTGTGAGTGTGTGAGTGTGTCTTAGTTTGTGTGTGTGTGTGTGAGGGTCTGTGAGGGTGTGTTTGTGTCTGTGTGTGTGAGTGTGTGTGAGTGTGTGTGAGGGTGTGTGAGGGTGTGTGTGTGTGATTGTGTGTGAGTGTGTGTGGAGGATGTGTGAGTGTGTGTGTGTGTGTGAGTGTGTGTGAGGGTGTGTGAGGGTGTGTGAGTGTGATTGTGTGTGAGTGTGTGTGAGGATGTGTGAGTGTGTGTGTGTGTGTGAGTGTGTGTGAGGGGTGTGTGAGGATGTGTGAGTGTGTGTGTGTGTGTGAGTGTGTGTGAGGGGTGTGTGAGGGTGTGTGAGGGTCTGTGTGTGTGAGTGTGTGTGAGTGTGTGTGAGGGTGTGTGAGGCTGTGTGTGTGAGGGTGTCTGAGTGTGTGTGAGTGTGTGTGAGTGTGTGTGGGTGTGGTGAGTGTGTGTGAGTGTGTGTGAGTTTGTGTGAGTGTGTGTATGAGTGTGTGTGAGGGTGTGTGAGGTTGTGTGTTTCTGTGAGTGTGAGGGTGTGTGTGTGTGTGACTGTGTGTGAGTTTGTGTGAGTGTGTGTGAGTTTGTGTGAGGGTGTGTGAGGTTGTGTGTGTGTGTGTGTGTGTTTGTGTGAGTTTGTGTGAGTGTTTGTGTGTGAGTGTGTGTGAGTGTGTGTGAGTGTGTGTGAGTGTGTGTGAGGGTGCCTGAGTTTGTGGTGAGGGTGTGTGAGTGTGAGTGTGTGTGTGTGTGTGTGAGTGTTTGTGTGTGTGAGTTTGTGTGAGTTTGTGTGAGTGTGTGTGTGTGTGTGAGTTTGTGTGAGTTTGTGTGAGTGTGTGTGAGTGTGTGTGAGTTTGTGTGAGGGTGTGTGTGTGTGTGTGAGTGTGTGTGAGTGTGTGTGAGGGTGTGTGAGGGTGTGTGTGTGTGAGTGTGTGTGAGGGTGTGTGTGTGTGAGTGTGTGTGAGTGTGTGTGAGGGTGTGTGAGGGTGTGTGTGTGTGAGTGTGTGTGAGGGTGTGTGTGTGTGAGTGTGTGTGAGGGTGTGTGTGTGTGTGTGTGTGAGGGTGTGTGAGTGTGTGTGAGTGTGTGTGAGTGTGTGTGTGTGAATGTGTTGGGGGTGTGTCTGTGAGGGTGTGTGAGTTTGTGTGAGTTTGTGTGAGTGTGTGTGTGTGTGAGTTTGTGTGAGTTTGTGTGAGTTTGTGTGAGTGTTTGTTTGTGTGAGTTTGTGTGAGTTTGTGTGAGTGTGTGTGTGTGTGTGAGTTTGTGTGAGTGTGTGTGTGTGTGAGTTTGTGTGAGTGTGTGTGTATGTGAGTTTGTGTGTGTTTGTGTGAGTGTATGTGTGTGTGTGAGTTTGTGTGTGTGTGTGAGTGTGTGTGAGGGTGTGTGAGGGTGTGTGTGTGAGTGTGTGTGTGTGTGTGAGTGTGTGTGAGTGTGTGTGAGTGTGTGTGAGGGTGTGTGTGTGTGATTGTGTGTGAGTGTGTGTGAGTGTGTGTGAGTTTGTGTGAGGGTGTGTGTGTGTGTGAGTGTGTGTGAGTGTGTGTGAGGGGTGTGTGAGGGTGTGTGTGTGTGAGTGTGTGTGAGGGTGTGTTTGTGTGAGTGTGTGTGAGGCTGTGTGTGTGTGTGTGAGGGTGTGTGAGTGTGTGCGAGTGTGTGTGAGTGTGTGTGATGGTGTGAGTGTGTGTGAGGGTGTGTGAGGGTGTGTGTGTGTGAGTGTGTGTGAGGGGTGTGTGTGTGTGAGTGTGTGTGAGTGTGTGTGAGTGTGTGTGAGGGTGTGAGTGTGTGTGAGTGAGGGTGTGTGTGTGTGTGAGGGTCTGTGAGGGTGTGTGTGTGTGTGAGGGTGTGTGAGTGTGTGTGAGTGTGTGTGAGGGTGTGTGAGGGTGTGTGAGGGTGTGTGTGTGTGAGTGTGTGTGAGTGTGTGTGAGGGTGTGTGAGGGTGTGTATGTGTGAGTTTGTGTGAGTGTGTGTGAGGGTGTGTGAGGCTGTGTGTGTGAGGGTGTGTGAGTGTGTGTGAGTCTGGTGTGAGGGTGTGTGAGTGTGTGTGAGTGTGTGTGAGGGTGTGAGTGTGTGTGAGGGTGTGTGAGGGTGTGTGTGTGTGAGTGTGTGTGAGGGTCTGTGTGTGTGAGTGTGTGTGAGTGTGTGTGAGTGTGTGTGAGGGTGTGAGTGTGTGTGAGTGAGGGTGTGTGAGTGTGTGTGAGGGTGTGTGAGGGTGTGTGTGTGTGAGAGTGTGTGAGTGTGTGTGAGGGTGTGTGGAGGGTGTGTGTGTGTGAGTGTGTGTGAGGGTGTGTGAGGCTGTGTGTGTGAGGGTGTGTGAGTGTGTGTGAGTGTATGTGAGTGTGTGTGAGGGTGTGTGAGGGTGTGTGTGTGTGTGAGTGTGTGTGAGGGTGTGTGTGTGTGAGGGTGTGTGAGGGTGTGTGTGTGTGTGAGTGTGTAAGTGTGTGTGAGGGTCTGTGAGAGTGTGTGTGATTGTCTGTGTGAGTGTGTGTAAGTGTGTGTGAGGGGTGTGTGAGGGTGTGTGAGGGTGTGTGTGTGTGAGTGTGTGTGAGGGTGTGTGAGGCTGTGTGTGTGAGGGTGTGTGAGTGTGTGTGAGTGTGTGTGAGGGTGTGTGTGTGTGAGTGTGTGTGAGTGTGTGTGAGTGTGTGTGAGTTTGTGTGAGGGTGTGTGTGTGTGTGTGAGTGTGTGTGAGTGTGTGTGAGGGGTGTGTGAGGGTGTGTGTGTGTGAGTGTGTGTGAGGGTGTGTGTGTGTGAGTGTGTGTGAGGGTGTGTGTGTGTGTGTGAGGGTGTGTGAGTGTGTGCGAGTGTGTGTGAGTGTGTGTGATGGTGTGAGTGTGTGTGAGGGTGTGTGAGGGTGTGTGTGGTGTGAGTGTGTGTGAGGGTGTGTGTGTGTGAGTGTGTGTGAGTGTGTGTGAGTGTGTGTGAGGGTGTGAGTGTGTGTGAGTGAGGGGTGTGTGTGTGTGTGAGGGGTCTGTGAGGGTGTGTGTGTGTGTGAGGGGGTGTGAGTGTGTGTGAGTGTGTGTGAGGGTGTGTGAGGGTGTGTGAGGGTGTGTGTGTGTGAGTGTGTGTGAGTGTGTGTGAGGGGTGTGTGAGGGTGTGTATGTGTGAGTTTGTGTGAGTGTGTGTGAGGGGTGTGTGAGGCTGTGTGTGTGAGGGTGTGTGAGTGTGTGTGAGGGTGTGTGAGTGTGTGTGATGTGTGTGAGGGTGTGAGTGTGTGTGAGGGTGTGTGAGGGTGTGTGTGTGTGAGTGTGTGTGAGGGTCTGTGTGTGTGAGTGTGTGTGAGTGTGTGTGAGTGTGTGTGAGGGTGTGAGTGTGTGTGAGTGAGGGTGTGTGAGTGTGTGTGAGGGTGTGTGAGGGTGTGTGTGTGTGAGAGTGTGTGAGTGTGTGTGAGGGTGTGTGAGGGTGTGTGTGTGTGAGTGTGTGTGAGTGTGTGTGAGGGTGTGTGAGGCTGTGTGTGTGAGGGTGTGTGAGTGTGTGTGAGTGTATGTGAGTGTGTGTGAGGGTGTGTGAGGGTGTGTGTGTGTGTGTGAGTGTGTGTGAGGTGTGTGTGTGTGAGGGTGTGTGAGGGTGTGTGTGTGTGTGAGTGTGTGAGTGTGTGTGAGGGTCTGTGAGAGTGTGTGTGATTGTCTGTGTGAGTGTGTGTAAGTGTGTGTGAGGGTGTGTGAGGGTGTGTGAGGGTGTGTGTGTGTGAGTGTGTGTGAGGGTGTGTGAGGCTGTGTGTGTGAGGGTGTGTGAGTGTGTGTGAGTTTGTGTGAGTGTGTGAGTGTGTGTGAGTGTGTGTGAGTGTGTGTGAGTGTGTGTATGAGTGTCTGTGAGGGTGTGTGAGGTTGTGTGTGTGTGTGAGTGCGAGGGTGTGTGTGTGTGTGTGACTGTGTGTGAGTTTGTGTGAGTGTGTGTGAGTTTGTGTGAGGGTGTGTGAGGTTGTGTGTGTGTGTGTCTGTGTTTGTGTGAGTTTGTGTGAGTGTGTGTGTGTGAGTGTGTGTGAGTGTGTGTGAGTGTGTGTGAGTCTGTGTGAGGGTGTCTGAGTTTGTGTGAGGGTGTGTGAGTGTGAGTGTGTGTGTGTGTGTGAGTTTGTGTGAGTTTGTGTGAGTGTGTGTGTGTGAATGTGTGTGAGTGTGTGTGAGGGTGTGTGAGTTTGTGTGAGTTTGTGTGAGTGTGTGTGTGTGTGTGAGTTTGTGTGAGTTTGTGTGAGTGTGTGTGTGTGTGTGAGTTTGTGTGAGTTTGTGTGTGTGTGTGTGTGTGTGTGTGTGAGTTTGTGTGAGTGTGTGTGTGTGTGAGTTTGTGTGTGTTTGTGTGAGTGTGTGTGAGTGTGTGAGTTTGTGTGAGTTTGTGTGAGTGTGGTGTGAGTGTGTGTGAGGGTGTGTGTATGTGTGAGTGTGTGTGAGGGTGTGTGAGGGTGTGTGTGTGAGTGTTTGTGTGTGTGTGTGAGTGTGTGTGAGGGTGTGTGAGGGTGTGTGAGGGTGTGTGTGTGAGTGTGTGTGAGGGTGTGTGAGTTTGTATGAGGGTGTGTGTGTGTGTGTGTGTGTGAGTGTGTGTGAGTGTGTGTGAGGGTGTGTGTGTGTGAGTGTGTGTGAGGGTGTGTGTGTGTGAGTGTGTGTGAGGGGTGTGTGAGGGTGTGTGTGTGTGAGTGTGTGTGAGGGTGTGTGAGTGTGTGTGAGTGTGTGTGAGGATGTGTGTGTGTG